>SMLS01061197.1:0-15444 GCA_004785975.1 Popillia japonica
TGTAGAAGATTGTTATCATCGGAAAACTTTTTCGTGCTCCGAGCAAATGTTTCGTGAAACCATTTTTTAAACAGACAAATTTGCGACATTAACATTCTTAAAAGCTCTTGGCCGTGACATGCCCGCAACCAAAAGTGTAAGCTTGTTGTCTCCAGACTTATTGCGACAAACCAAAACAAATCGTTCTTTGCTTTTCTTATACCCTGGAGCAGACCGTTTTTCTTTAGAAGCAAGTGTTTTTCTTGGGAGCATCTTATAATTCAATCTGGTTTGGTCGCAATTATAGATACAATTGTTGAACACTTAACTGTTCATCTTCGATAAGCTTTTGTAATTTTTCTTTAAAGAGTTTTTCTCCGCAAATGCATAGTTCTCTCAGACCATATCCTTTCTTCCAACGATATAACCAATCAACACTTGCTGTAAATTCTCCTGCTCCATCTTCAAGAAAATTGTAAAACTCTAAAGCTTTTACTTGTAAAATCGATCCTGTCAATATGCCTCGCATTCTTAATCTCTCGCATTTGAGTAAACAAAATAAATAATGCTTCTGAAGTCTTTGCGTGCTCACTATGTTTTATAACCTTCCTGCTTGTATTACCACTAACTAACGCAGTTTGTAAAATCCACTTCTCAATAGTAATGTACACAACATAGCAACGCAGGTCTATTTATAACCAGGTCCTGCCAGATAGATAGGCAACTGAAATTCCTACGTAAAATATCGTAATGTAGGAACATCCCTACAGCAACCGTGCCGTGACCGACGACAAGCAGTTATACCTCGGATAATGCGGAGAATCGGATAACCGTAACTCGGATAATCGGGACTCCACTGTATGTTGATAGTAGGAGTACAGAGAAGGATAAACCAATCAATGTATTGGCCCCTATTCGTTACTGGCAATAATTCACGTTCAGATTACCTACTTGTTCATAAGTCCTATAAATCAAACTGCGAATTATCGCATGCAGTCAAACATCTACATTACACATTGTATCGTTAATCATTATAAATATACAGGTACCGGCGGGCTCCTATTGTCACCCGACATTGCACGAACAAGCGCGGCAAGTAATTGGGAGATAGGCGCGTAGATGTGCGGGTGTTCCTTTATCAGCCACTTCATCATCATATGCATCTTGGACGGATATTTAACGTTTGCAAGTATGGTAAATAATGTGTTATAGTTAGTTACAGTTAGTTATAATGAATAGGTACTGCAGCTGCTCACAGTATATCGCGACAGTCACCCAGTAACTTCACGAGCTCGTGCAATATCGGAAATCGGGTGACCATAGAAGCCTGCCGGAACCGGTATACGCGTTTGTTGAATAACATAACATCGGTTATGTTAAATATCAAAATCATAGGAATATGTTGAACATTATAAATATGTAAAGCAGAATTATCGCTTTTCAAAACGAATTCGTGATAGTGATCTCTTTTCTTACTAATATCGTTCCATTTATAATTTTCTTTATACTGCATTTCCATTGCAGAACAAATCATTTTGTATGTACAATTAAGTTGATTCTTACTAATTGTAAGTTTTTCTTTCAATATGTGATGGATAGATATAATTAAAATGAAATCCTTCACAATATTTATACAGCAAAAATTCAACTTATTCCCATTATTGAAAGTTGAATGTAGATCTTTTTTCAAAATTAAAGAACCTCACCTTTAAGTATTTTATTTTCAGAGACAATAAAACTGCAATAGATATTGAACGTAAATGCTTATTGTTTTTTTATTTTCGATTTCTTATTTAAATGCCCGTACTAGTTATATAATTGTCATATCATGTAACACACAACATGATAAGTATGAAGATTCTTAACCTTTTGCAATGAACCATATCCATTCAAATCGAATATTCATCAAATAAAACACGCATTTACCTTCTAGAAGCTTAGGTTTGTTTTATGTATGTAAATATATCTATAACAAAAAGCATGCACTACCGAGTTAAATAATTGCAAGTACATGTTTATATGGTTAGTGAACTTTCACCATTAATTCATGTCTTTTATTGTATGACAATTATATGAAGTAGTATTATATGAAGTAGTAGTATTCTTTACGTAATGGTGCATCTCTGTTGGTTAAATAGTAATGATACATTCTTAATTTTCTCGTGGTCTTATGTATGTTCATGTGTTTCTACGTTAACATATTTTACAATTTGAGAACATTAGAAAAATCTAAACAAACTTGGGTTTTGAACGCTGAAAATATTACCTAACTTTCTAATAAGCATATGTTGATGTGTTGTGTTCATTTAACATGATAAATAAAAAAATCAAATCAAACGTCACACAATTTTAATAGCAGAATCGTCCAATTTCAGAATATAATCTGTCATATGTACGCATTTTGTAATTATAACGGAAATAATCAGGATTATAATTTTTATAACATAATTTAAAATTTATTTAACAGCAAAAATAAATTTAGTAGAAGCAAAATAGTTATTCGAACACAAGATTTTATTTAATACAACACTTTATTGCACCATAGTTAATTTCTTTTTTAGGTTTCTGATTTGCCTCTTGCTTCTACATATTGATTAAATTGACATAATTATGTGCAAACTGTTGGATTCATACCGACTTCCTAATTTTACGACTTATACTATCAATACGTAGGTATGTACATATACGAGTCTTAAGTAATAAAGCATAGAGCATGAAAATATCACAGAAGTGATCAACAGGGTATAGTTAGTCAAAAAGTAAGTAAGTAAGTAAGTAATGTATTTATTAGCAAAACTATTACTACAACTACAACATTTATTAGATTATTGTCCAATTGTACTCAGAATTCTTGTTTAACATATTCTAACAGATTTCTCTTAAAGCTATTTAAATTATTACAATCTGTTATCCTTTAAGGCAATGCATTAAACAAGCTAAAACAATTCACAAAAACTTTTCTCGATGTTGAACAGTGCAAGTGTATAAATTAAAAGTGTCAATGATCTTGAAGATCATCAAAAGCTGTACCTATTCCCAAAGTTAGTAATGATGAAAGTGGAATAATCATTCGAACAATTTTCTTTAGTAATATTTTGACGTACTATGAACAGAAAAGGCACTTCACCTGCAGTAAAACTAGTTTTACTTTCATTGTCAAGGCCGACTTGTTTTTCAACCCATGAAAATATGTTAGAGATTAGTCTTTAACCGAGCAGGGCTAAACCAAAATAAATGATAATTTAAATTAAACATTTTTTCTCATTTATAAGAGTCGTTTCACCTATTCGGGGATTTACATACATATGTATTGTTACATACATATATACTAACGCTTACAAGTTCAGCTTTAGATGCGAGTATACTTGGTCTGGACAGTTGAACATATTTTGTTCCATGATATTCTGTTAGAATATACTTTCCATTTTACTTAATAGTTAAATAATTTCTGGTTAAAATTTATTATGTCTTTCATTTATCACTATACATATGTAGTTCTCAATATTCTTGTGGAAGTTGATAGGTGTTACTATTTTAACACTCTCTCCGTCAGTGTAACATTAATACACACCTCTGTTGTTATGACAGTGTAACATTAATCTACACCGACAACCATTTGTATAAAAATCAGGTGTAACATTACACGTTTAGTTTATTTTATATGGGAAATCCATTCACCTGGCCTAGTACTACATACTGACACATCAAACTTTGGGCTATCGCCTATTGGCCTAATTTTTTAGCGAGTAGTTTGTACAGTAAAACAGATACCCATTTGTTTACTGTTTATAGCCAAAAGAAACATAAACTGAGTCATTTAGGTATTTTAAATAGATGTACTTGTAGTCTACAAAAATGCTACACTTGGCGCAGGTTAACACTTCCTGTTTTAGGCCGGTGTAACATTTTTGTACACCATCTCAAAGAGAAGTAAAAATTCGAACGGACATGCAGAAATACCTACAAATAAGATAAAATGACGTTACAGACCAAAATATTAAAAACAAAGATTTGGGCTCAGCATGAACAAAACTGATATTTTTTTGGCGACGAGAGTGTTAAATACCTAATCACGCGATAAATTCAAAATTATCTTCTAATTTTTTGTGAAATGTACTAGTATAAAATCGTGTTCCGTAATCGCATTGAATGACTTGAATGTTTGTGCAAAAGTGCAAGTTCTCGAAGTTTTAATAGTTATTGAAGAGGTTACTCTTAGATTGTGTTTTGAATTGAATGAAATAAACACTGTTCTCAATTTAAAAAAGTGAGCAGAGGTAATATGGACATGGAATTCATTTGACTGAAAAAATACAACTACGTACAAAAAATTGTCACTTAATTCGTCTTGATAAGCTTTTAGCTCTTTATCTCTACAGTTCTCGCCTAGATAAGGTGCACTATCATTTAGAAACCGTCGTACAAACAGCAAACGTTCTCAATTTAATACAATACAAATAAGAATATAAATTGGATTCTGCTATTGGTATCAATAGATGAAAATGGTGACAAGCACAAAAATATCAAAATCTTAATGCTGATTACGTTTTAGCGCCATTAACTAATCCAAATTAAATAGTTTATATAATAGGAAAGTAGCTTTTCATGTCATTTACCTAGCTGTAAAAACACATTATTGCGTTCATACTTATCCATGTAAAGTTTTAGTTATATTTCAAACCTTGCTTTTAATGGAATAACATTTGTTATTTTTATGTTCGGTTAAACAGATAAAAATTCGGGAATTTATGTACACTTAAACACAGAAGTGTCATGATTGTTTAAAAGAATATCAAAATGAATTGTTAGAGTGTATGAACAAAATAATTCTTATTGGAGACCCTTGTCTTGCTGTTAGATTCTTGGGAAAGCAATTCGGGTGGCAGTAGAGATATTGATCATGAAGGCTTAAGTCTTTGGATCTGTGTTATTACCAAGAAACTACTTTTTTGAATTGCATCCCTTAGCATACATTCTCACCTGAAGCTGTGGATCCTCCATTACTATGCAAATGGCTTGCTCAACAAATTCTCGCTCTTCACTTTTGTTTCAAACAATACAGGGAACTGTCATGCAACTATTTGAAATATTCACCTTCTTTAGAGAGGAATCGTAAAAACAGCTTTATGTCTCCGAATTTGATGTAAGATTGAAGCAAGAGTACGTTCTACGGATTTATACGGTTGTCTTTCGCGACATTCTTTTTTTGAAATTTTCAATGCAAATCCCACGCACCCTTCTACACATAGTAAAAAAATAACGTAAAACTAAAATTACCTGGCGCTTTGTGAGAAGGACCTAGGTATGTACCTACATAATATAGAGAAACAAAATCATTTTCGAATTCAGCACAGAATAACGTAACAGATAACAAAATTATTTCATTCATTATTCAAAGAATTTTCCTGTTGCAGGCTGGTGTTATTATACTACTAAGCCTGCTTCTACCATCTTATACAATTAAATATTAACATTTCCAGTGAGTAAAATATATACTAATGCGATATCGAGCAATAACGCATTAGTGTTACTTTTTATATATTGTAGTTTTTAGAATTCGTTAAAAAAATCAGTTAAGTCAACGTTTTCCAATCATATTAAACTTCTGTGTACACAAAATCAAGGAAAACCAATCTCTTAGATCACCATTCTGTCGCAAATAAAACTACATATTTTCTTGTAGGTTACATTAGATTTTACATATATTAGATTTATAACGTCAACATATAAAGTCATCGCTAGCATACACGTAACCATAATGTAAATATCTTTATTATAATTAAGCATTTACAAATTGCACAATTTAGAATTAGTTAGCATTTAATTGTAGCTTTATTTCACATGTCTACATACATAATTTTGACTTGACTTTTGACTTTACTAGACGCCAAACCGCACGAGACTCTGCATGGACTGCCGTCGGGAATTCTAATTCTAAAGAAAATTCCTCGACACATTGATGCGCAAGAGTCAGTAAAGATTCCAGATTTCCAACCGTTGAGACCTAAGGAACCTGAGAAAACCCAATCAAGTCCAATGTTTTCTAGTTTACTGACTAATATCTATACCTCCTCTTCACATGTACAACCGCAAACATCCGAAACAACACATGCGGAACTGCATTCAAAGGTTCCACCACCTAAAACATTTGAAGGCAATACAAAAGAAGATTTCTCCTCTATTAAGCCAGTTGTAGAAGTACAAACGATTAACAATAAACCGTATACGATCCATTCATTACAACAAGAATACAATACTTTCCCTAATGCGTTAATTGATATCCCTCAAAACGGATTTTCAGACTTCAGCACTCATCCTGGATTTTATATAAATAATCTAGCCAACAGTGATCCCAATTTAAATTCCTTAACTAGTTTTCCGACGGAATTTTCATCGGGCGACTTGCATCCACCTAATTTCAACACTGAATTACAATTACTTCAGGACCCCAGATCTCTGAAACACACTCTCTCTAACTATCATCCGACTATATCAACAAGCCAAGAAATTAAGTTCAAACCACCGAGTGCACTACCGTCTTTAATAACACATAAGCATGAGAAACGTACTCCGAGTAAACCACATCCAGTTAGAATTAAGAACCCGACCAGTTACGACCTAATAAAATCCCTATCCTTTCAATTGGGTCCACATGGTCCAATAAAAATTTAAACTGACTTTTGACTTAAAATTATGAGGTAATTTTATAAATATTAACATTGATAAAATAGTTTCTCATAGATCTCCTTTGTTACAGGAACTAAATCACACAGTTTCTACGGACATCATTAAGTCATCTGCGGTGGTTGTGTAGTGTGACACAATTCGAATGGGACAGCTGTGAAGCCAGCTAAAATTCATACTTAATCATTCGAAATTTCTAAATCATTTTAGGACTGCCTTTTTGAATAGTGACACACTCTAGATTGTTTCAGTCATAACATTGTTGCAAGTTGTTAGTCATTTTTACATATTATTATTTATTATTTAATACGATTATAGTACAATAAAGCATTTTTGCCATATGGTATTGTCAATTAAATAAACCAATTTCTATTTAATTTAAGTAGTAAGTACGATTTAGTGCACACACAGCCCTCTATAACCTTTCCGCTTCCGATTACTCATTTCACATATGCTGTTATAAAATATTACACCTTTCTTTTCTAACGTTAATTACATAACAAACTATTTACTGAATCACAATTACCATATTACATTATACAGGATGTCCATTTAAGACTCAAACACGCGTAGTAATTACGCATTTTCTTATTTGAGACACTTCAATTGCAATAAAAAAAAAATAGTTAAAGGTAAAAGTGGAAGTGGGTATCATTTTAAATGTAAATAAATACCCTATCGATACATACTACTAGATAGAGGGCATTCCATTTAAGAAAAATAGAATTGAAGATACTGATATTCAAACAATATTTTTGGACACCCTGTATAATAATAAACATACAACATTCCACGCTAATAACTTAAAAAGGTGCCAGTTTAGACTTTTTGCGAAAATTCATTAAAAATAAATGAAAAATGATGCGGGAATTAAAGTTTAACTGAAGTAATGGTTTCGGCAAAAAAATATAAAAAATTCAATAACATGGCAACGTCACATTTTAGAGCAAAATTATTTTAGGTGTGAACGAAGCATTTGAAGGTGCACTCTGTTCAATAGAAATAAGCAGGTTATTCAATTTTAAAAAAAGTGATAATTATGTGGGTATGCTTTTTTGGGACATCCTGTATAAGTCAAATTGATTTTAAAATGTGCTCCTTTTATCCTCATTAACATACCGTCAATCAAAATCTCTATTGATTTAACGATATAGCTACAATCAAAGACCGGAGTCTTAAATGGACACCCTGTATACACCGTGTCCAAAGTTATCGGTGCACTATTGCTATCTTAGGTATTTCTGTAGCTACGCTTTTAGTTAAATGAGCAAATTTTTTGTGTTTTTAATGCTGATTACTATAGAGTTCTCGAACAAACAATTGAATAACGCGTTCCCGAGAAATTTCGAAATTTATATTTTTTTTAAATGGATCCCTTGTATTATTTGTACATATTTTTGATCATGATAATATTTTGAACAAAAAAATATCCAGTACATAACTATTCTTAACGTAAAACTAAAGAAATGAGAAGCGTTCAAAGTTTAAAAAATATATTAACATGTAATTCTATGTAGGTGATGGAAAATCATAAAATGTTACGTGAACAGTAGAATAAATACAATAATCAAATGATTTTTCTTTTGTATTACAAAATTTTGCCTAACTCGACAAATGTTCGAAGACTTTGCAGTGGTGTTCAATGAATTTCTCGGCTCTCGCGATAACGCTGTGTGGCTTTTTTTGCGAATAATAAAGCAGTTCTGTTTGATTTTAATTGTCAAAGACACATCATTAATAGTTCTTCTTCTTCTTTCACTTTTAGGCAAAACAAGCATGTAATATGCTCATTTACGGTGTCAAAATCGTACAGAGTTTAAGTCTCTTTCGCACCGTTAGTTATTAAAATAGTTTATTAATTTAATAGTCGATTATTTGGTTTTGTCTTGGGATGTGTTCTTATAATTACAATCATTAATTCCCCCATATTTATTAAAAATAATGCCGTTTATTCACTCAGAAAAGTTTGATATGCTTGAGGCATATCTGATTTTTATAAAAAATGGAAAAAATTGCGCTTCGTTATTATGAAAACATATACTTATGTGAATCGTCGATCACCAAACCAGTTCTATTTACCAAGATTGTATAGAAAATTTAGAAGTAATGATACATTTAAGATACAAAGAAAGAAAAATGATTTTATAATACGCGAAGAAACAGAAGTAAACGTGTTGGGTTTTCTTGAAACCAATCCAGAAAAATCCATACGAAGTTGCAACAGAGAATTAGATTTGCAAAAGAATACAGTGCATGTCATTGTACAAAAAAACACAAGTTGCGTCCATACAAGAACCACAAAGTTCAGACTTTACTTCCAGGCGATGTAGAAAGAAGATTAGTTTTCTGTAATTGGTTGAGAAATTTTTGTAATGAACGTCCAGATAACTTCAATTATATTCTATGGTCTGATAAATCTAACTTTTCAAATTCAGGTATTATGATAAGAATCTTGCTATCAAAATAATTTAATTTGTAGGTACAATTTAGATGGAATAAGAATAAGAAAAATCAACATTATTGGAGTAGAGAAAATCCTCTGAGAATAGATCCGTGCAATCCCCAGCACCGGTTTAGTTTAAATATGTGGTGTGGATTAATGGGTAACAGAATTGTAGGTCTAGTTTTCTATCATGGTACCTTAACTCGAGACCGCTATGTTGGGTTATTAACAGAAATTCTGGATGATCTTTTAGATGATATGCCACTGCTTCATAGGCTCCGTATTTATTTTCTACAGGATGTGGCACCGGCTCATAATTTTGCTAATACTACTAATTTGATAAATAATACATTTAATCAAAAATGGATATCTACAAACGCGCCTATTCGTTTGCCTACACGCTCTCCTGACTTGACACCTCTCGATTTTAATCTTTGGGTTGTTTTAAAAGAAAGAGGTTTACAAGCAGCGACATCCAAATGTGATGGAACTTGAAAATTGTTAAATAATATTTCTGGTCGCACTATTACAAGCGTTATCGCGAGAGCCGAGAAATACATTGAACAACACGGAAATGTCTTCGAGCATTTTCGAAGTTAGGCAAAATTTTGTAATACAAAAGGAAAATTATTTGATTATTGTGTTTGTTATTTTTATTCTACTATTAACGTAATAGTTTATTATGATTTTCCATCACCTACATAGAATTACATGTTAAAATTTTTAAACTTTGAACGCTTCTCATTTGTTTATTTTTACGTTAAAAATAGTTATGTACTGGATATTTTTTGTTCAAAAGATTATAATGATCAAAAATATGTAACTACTTACAAATAATACAGGGGTTCCATTAAAAAAATATATAAATTCCTAAATTTCTCGGAAATGCGTTATTCAATTGTTTGCTTAAGAACACCATAGTAATCAGCGTTAAACACACTAAAGATTTGCTCATTTAACTAGAATCGTAGCTACAGAAATAACTAAGACAGCAATAATGCGATAACTTCGGACACCCTGTATATTCAAGTGAGTTACATATGTATTCTTGTAAAACTATTTGTAAACAATATCATTAAAGGTTAGAAACTAAACTATATACATAAGTCATGTTGCAAGGCGATCGCAATATTTTTCCAATGAAGAAATCTTCATGGATAGAACGAATAAATCTTTCTTTGACCAGAAGTATGGCATTATTCACTACAACCTTCCTGCTCCTATAACCAGAAAGTAACTTTCGGGTTTGGCATCTGAACGGATTAAAATTAGACTGTTTCCGTTGTTTTCTTCTTCTTTCGTTAGTTTCTTCTGTAGCAAATTATATCGGTAAAGCTTCGACATGTGTTTTCAATATATTGGCTCCTTTAATTTGATTTCGGTGACTATTTGTAGCGATATTTTTTTTGCCGCAGCACATTTAGTTCCCGTTTAGCGATGTCTCTATCTTGTACGTATTGACTTACAATACCACGCACCCAGAGGGTATTGCTTTCTGTCGTTCTCTGACGAATTCTTACAGTAATAGTAATAATTAATGGTAATTGTGGTTGTATTCTCGGTACATCTGACGTACATATCGATGATAATGTCTACATTTGCTTAAGTCAGAGTACCTGCATACATTCGTAACAACGGCAGGTATCAGTTTGCCCACGTCGACTCACTATGGCCCACGTGGTGGTGTAGGAACATAGTTTACCTACTTTTCTTTATACATTCGAATGAGACCCAAAAGATCTGGTTTTTTTGTTACATGCGTTTCTGTTGCGTGTTTAAAAATACTTAAAATAAAAAACATACTAAAAATGCCTTCAAACATCAAAGCCCGTATATTGGAGAAATTGGTAAATTGACTTGAAGCTTCTGCTTATGGAAAATTGGCGTAATTGTTCTCATTCTTCCCACAATTTTTCTCCGCTACAACCAGAGGTCTGCGTACATAGAAAATGTAGATCACGACTTCCCGAATGTTGTTACAAGAAATTTCAAATTAATTTTCGTAAGTTTAATATAAATTTAAAAAAAAACATGAAAATGATGGTAGAATTATTATGACCATTAAACATTATTTTTGGAAACTTATTTTTGGAAAGGTCGTGGTTATTTATTTAGGTCTTGCATGTAATGTAGTTTATCTTTAAATAAGTTGCAACTCATTCATTGATTTGCGAAATAATCCACTTATAATTACTGCGGCACATTTTATTGGTAACCACCAGCAAACAGAGATAGGTAGCTATTAAAATGTGTGCGATGAATTACAATTTATCTATATACACTAGCGCTCAAAAGTTCAATCGCACCACATAAATTCGTAGTAAAATCAAAATAACAATCCAGTTTTTATCTTATAAATCGTAAGCATACATAAGTTTAAGACAAAATAGATATTCTACAGATAAGTAATTATAGAACATACTTTTTACAACCAAAATCAATAAATGAGAATAAATTTTACGACCGCAATAAATACTGAAAAACGAAAAATAAATGGTATAAATGTGTTTTAAGTATTTCCTATGTAGGGGGGTATTTCTACCTGCTTAGGAGAGGGATTTATACAATTATAACAATACTCTGCACTTAGTTTTGCCATAACAGTCGAAGTTGTAATATTGTTTCTTGTGAGCGTGTTAAATCACTAAGGTACATAATGGCAAGAAGAAGGCAATTAAATGTAGAAACAAGGGCACAAATAATTGCATTACACAACACGCAACTGTCGAATCGGGCAATGGCACGACGGCTTCGAATATATTGTGGTCGGCAAACCATTAAGAGCAAGGTGGGAACAGGGCATTTGGAAGACCGGAAGCGCAGTGGAAGGCCCAGAGCGACGTCAAAAGCTGAAGCTCTGTACATATATCAAAATGATATCATTACGAAATCGACAACTAACCGCGCCAGCAAGAGCAGCGGAATTCAATATGCGACATGGAAATGTAGTTAGTATTCCTACCGTAAAACGTCGACTAGCAGAGGCAGGGCTAAAAGGTCGTATAGCCGCTAAGAAACTCGGATTAACAGCGATTCACAAACGGGAGCGTCTTCAGTGGGCTAAAACAGATCAACATTGGACCGTACCTACACCAATGGAAAAAAGTTATTATGATCGGATAAGTCACAGTTTGAGGTATTTGGCATAGAACAACGAGTGTTTGTACGCCGCCATCCAAGTCAAGGGATGAAGGATCAAAATATTGATCAAACTCTAAAGCATGAAGGTGGAAATATGGGGCTGTTTTGGTGGTAGAAACATTGGCCCATCAATTAAAGCACAATGACCAAAGAAGTATACATACAGATTTTAAAAGATCATGGTGTTCCCACAGGAACTCAGTTAATTGGTGAAAGGTTTGTGTACCAGCAGGATAACGGTCCGAAACATACAGGCAAGATTGTCAAGGCATATTTCAAGGAGCAAAGTCAAGTAGGGATCCTTACTTTAATAGAGTTGCCAGCGCAAAGCTCCAACTGCTACCCTATAATAATAATAATACCTTTATTAATGCCAATACACAAGAAATAGTATTTACATACGTCAAGGAAAAACAACAGAATAATCAATCATTAGTGGTATTGGTATATATCACTAAAGTTGTTGGATTAATATTCATCAACTGAGTAGAAGCTTTTTGACAACAAATATTGTTTCATAATTTTTTTAAACGAATTAAGAGGTAAGTTCTTAATGTGATGAGGAAGAACATTAAAACATTTAATGGCATAGTAATTCACGCTATTGTAACTTTTACCTAATCTCAATTGACGTACCCTAATGTAGTAATTATGTCTAGTCGGATAATCATGAAAATCATTATTAGAAGTATAGTTATTTAAGTTTACTTTCATATAGGTTATACATTACAATATATATACGCTTGGCGTGGTTAAAACTTTTAAGGCTGCAAAAGCATCCCTACAATCCGTTCTATAGCTCAAATTCGCAATCAATCTGATGCATCTCCGTTGTAACTTAAAGACTTTGAATAGGTGGCTAGAATGCCTGCAAACTAGAATTGCATAACTCATAACTGAATGGAAGTAAGCAGCATATACAGATTTCAAATGTATAAGAGACAGTTTATTTTTTAATGATCTAATTAAAAAAATTGTTTTGTTAGTCTTACACACAAGTCATCAACGTGATTCTCCCAGATTAATTTAGGGTCTAACAGAACACCGAGTAATCTTACTATAGAGTTTATATGGGACCATCTCAGACGCGAGGTACACAAATCGTTGCCAACCAGTAAAGGAGACCTTTGGAGAGTGCTACAAAATGCCTGGAACGAAATTGACTTTGATTATTTGGATAAACTTATTAGAAGAATGCCTCGAATATGTGCAGCAATCAGTAGTAGGTACCAGGGGTAGTTATATTGATGAAAAAAAAACTTAAATAAGTTTTGTACATGATTTCCGTTTATATTTCATTATGTGTATTATGTGTAAATAGTATACTGTCAACATTAAATTAGGTAAACATTACTAACCTACTCTATAGTATCATTTTCCCTTTGATTTTGATACCTGACTAAATTTCAACACAGTGCGATTAAACTTTTGAGCGGTAGTGTATATATTCACATCTTATCTGAAATATATGAATTATGTATATATGTAAGTACATGTATGTATGTAATATAAGTATATCGCATGGCACTAAGATTCATTTGACGTTAGTCGCTACAATAGTGCGATAGCAGTGCTGTCAATAAATACTTGCGGTGTAAAGGTAAGTTTTGCTTATGTATATTAAACTGTTTTACATAAATTATACATGCAATTTATAAAATAATACAAATATGTTTCTTTATTCATCAGATGCCTTTAACATTATATTACATAACAGATGGTCCGCCGTCGGTTGCTTGCAGAATGCTTCTTAAAGCAATGAATATAGATTGCAACTATGTTAAAATGGACTTTCTCAAAGGTGATCATTTAACAGAGGAATACGCAAAAGTATGTAGTAGTATTAAAAAAAAGCTATGTTAAAATCATAGTGTTTTTAGAAAAATCCACAGAAGGAAATACCGGTATTAGATGACGATGGATTTTACCTAAGTGAAAGGTAACTATACTATATATGAGACATATTTTTGTTTTTGAATATGCATCAATTCGTAAAGATTAGATCAAATACTAAACTGTGAATCTTCGGTTGAATCTTAACTTAAAAAAACACTGTTTTCAAATAAAAAACGTGCTTGAAAAATAATATTGTAGTTGTACGTATAGGCGTTCAGACTCAACACAAACGCTCTAATTGTCACTAAATCTTGACTTCTCTATCTTGTTTGATTATCTTAAATGTTAATACATACAATTTTCATAAATTAGAGTTGCCGAAAAATTGATTTCACGGAAAATACAGGATTTTCCGCGACTCGACCGACAAACTTATACCATATATTCCGGCGGTCATTACCTACAATAAAAAAAATATGTCCTATAAGTGAATGACTCTTTCTTTCGTAGATATCGAGGGAATATAGATTAAAAAAAATACAAGATCATTTTTTAGCAAAAATAAGTACTAAATAAACTGATAATTAACACAATACAGTAGGTAACTGTTCAAAATGAGAACCGCCAGTTTCTAAACAAACAACTATTCTTTTTGTCAAAGAATGTTGCCAGTTAATTGCTACCAATCATTCTTTAAAGAATTAGTAACTTCAACTACATACATATATCGTCAACCAACTCTTTGCGTGTAACTATCTGCCTTACCATTAATGTACACACAAGATTTGAGACAATCATAGATCCATAGAAAAAATCTAACGGAGACAAATAAGGTGATCGATCTGGCCAATGTACAAGACCACCTCGTCTTATAAATCGTTCCGAAAAATTGTCTTTAAGAAACACCGTCATTTGCCTTCCAAAATGTTGTGGTGCCAATCTTACTGGAACCACATGTCACGACGAGCTTTCAAAGAAATATCTTCTATGTAATTCGGCAATTCTTCTTCCAAAAACTGAAGGTAAGTTTCTGCATTAAGACGTTCTTCAAAGAAATCAGTCCCAATAAGATTATGGTTTACGGAAAAACGATGTTGATAGTAAGCTACAATTGTGTCGTGTGGGTTTTGATCCGCCCTAGTGGAAGAATTATGTGTGTTGTTAATACCGCTACTTGTAAGTGGGGCCTCCCGTAAAAGTATGTACGGAATAATCTCTGAATTATTTTCTAAACACTGATCGTATTCCTAAATCTCCGGGAAGTAAATGCTGGACTGATACGGATAAAGCCCATTATGATGCAAAATTCTCCATACATTGGTTTGGAAAATTGTTGTTTATGGCATATACTACAAAGACTG
>SMLS01061204.1:0-10939 GCA_004785975.1 Popillia japonica
ATAATTGCAATGCTGTGATTAGTAGATAATTAATACTGTAATTGATCAAATTAAACAAAGCATAAGTATTTCAAAAGCTGTTGAAGGAAACGCTATTGACAATGAATCATTACTTAACAATATTGCAATACAATATTCTTTTATTGGAAATACTTAAACTTTAAATGTCAGAATTTATTGATCTAGTCTAATATTTCCATAGATTTTAGTCATTCTGTTTTGTGGTTAAAATATCAACATGATCTGGCATCATATTGCATTTAGGATATTCCACGATCCGTTCAAAATGGTCAAGATTGCCCTCGAAGTTATGCCTACGTCTGCGGCAAAGGCTTTCATTGCCTGGGTTACGCAGACGACCTTACAATAGTCGTCAGGGGTCGTTTCCCCGAAGTCCTGGTGGGACGGATGCAAACCGCAATCAATGAGGTGGTAAACTGGTGTAAGCAAGAGCGGCTATCAGTCAATGCTCAAAAGACACAGGTTATCACCTTCACTAGGAAAAGAACACTGAAAGGTCTACAACCATTAGTGTTAGGAGGTGAAAAGGTTCCATACGTCAAAGAAGCAAAATACCTCGGGGTATGGTTTGATCAAAGGCTTACATGGGAACACACACATCCAAAAAACAACCGGCAAGGCCACTATTGCCCTAGGAAGGTGCAGACGGCTTTGCGGGAGGAACTGGGGCCTTAGCCCCAAAATGACTCTGTGGCTATACACAAGGGTAGTTCGACCCATGATAACCTACGGAGCAGTAGTTTGGTGGCCGAAGGCGCAGCAGGTGGAGGCGGCCAGGGCGCTGGGTGGGGTTCAGACACTAGCCTGTCTCTGTTCCACCGGCGCGATGAGGTCGACCCCCACTGCGGCGTTGGAGGTTATCTTAAACCTGCCACCGCTACATATTTACATTCAAGGAGCTGCGAGGTCCGCAGCATACAGATTGACGTATAAGCAAGCACCGATAAGTAAATCGCACGGTGCTGTTTACCAAAAATTGATGAACGAACTTAAGGAGGCACCCCTCACGGGGGTGCCAAGCGACTCCATTGTTTAGAAATGCAACCTGAATAGGAAATATCAGGTTAAAATACCAGACAAGAAGGACTGGGAGAAAGGTCCTCCGATAAAAGCGGACTCGAACTGGTATACAGACGGCTCCAAAACCGGACATGGTGTAGGAGCCGGAATATACGGAGGTAAGCCTCGAAAGGCTCTGTCGATAAGCTTCAGCAAGGACACAACGGTATTCCAAGCTGAGGTAGCAGCAATCCATCATTGCGTTAGAGAAGTGGATAGATGGACCGAGCTCGGAAAAAGCGTCGCCATCTTCTCGGACAGGCAAGCAACACTTAAAGCTATTAGTTCAGCAAGTGTTGACTCCAAACTGGTTTGGGACTGCGTTAATGCCCTAAACGAGGTGGGTTCCCAAAGAAAACTAACTTTGGCCTGAGTTCCCAGCCACGAGGGTGTGAAGGGTAATGAGGCGGCAGACGACCTGGCCAGACAAGGTTCGTCGAGGCAATTCGTCGGGCCCGCCCCATCCTTCGGCATCACCAAATCACAAATCAGTAAATCCATCAACGAATAGATTCACAGTTTGGATTGGTGGCTAAAATCACCTGGACAAAGACAGGCAAAGGAGTTCCTAAAAGAACAGAAGCCTGAATTCACTAGAGACCTGCTAGATAAAGACGGGAAGACTGTCAAATTGTTAGTAGGTCTGTTGACAGGTCACTGTAGACTGAATAGGCATATGTACAACATAGGCTTAGCGGAGGACGCCATGTGCAGATTCTGCAGGGAACACGAAGAAACCCCGGTCCACATCCTGTGCCACTGCGTAGGCCTGGCAAGGACAAGGTTTCTTACTTTGGTTACTTACTACAGAATATCCCACAGCACAGAGCTACATACAGGAGCCGCTCTCAAGGACGTTAAGCCTCATAAAGAGGGCAAAGTTAGAGGGCGCCTTCTAGGATTGCTGGGGATCACAATAGACCGGGAAGGTCGCGGTGAAAGAGGCCCGTACGGCCACCCCTAATCCAATCTAATCTAATCTATGCCTACGTCTTACTAAAACTGATCTAGTGATTTAATAGATGATTATTTCGGAAAATTGTTAGATATCTCCTTGGAGATCGGACATTGTACACGACATCAGCGCAGTGGTATCCTTTGCATTTTGCGTTACGTATAACTTTTGAATTAACCGCTTGGTGAATTTTTAGAAGAGGAGACCATCCCTGGCTTTTAGGATCTCCTGACATAACGTGTGTAGCTTATTGTTTCTAGGGCAAGGATCTTAACAGAATTATTTTAAATAATAACCAAGCAACGATAGCTAATTGAAACATATAAAACTAAAGCAAGAACAGATATTGGCTTTTCTTAAATTGTGCAGTAATTTTGCAATTTTTGCTGTGGCTGTTGGAACCTAGACCAAAACTCGGACGGAAGTGGTAAGGTAAAAATAACGAAAAATCCCAATTTTTTTTGAAAACCTAAAAGACCTATAAGCAGCATTTAGATTTTTTAATTAACCTTTGTTCTTTTCTGGATGATGCTTCGACTTCTTCACTGTCGTTAGCAATGGTAACAAATCGATATGTTCTCATCATTGATGACTAATATTTATCTGAGTATCTTCATTGCGCTAGTCATCAATGTCTTTTTTGTTGATTTGAGGTTTGATAGCTAGCTCATTGGCAACTGTCACTCGGAGCCAATTCTGTGAGCTATATCCTTTAATATGACTTGATTTAAGGCTTCCTTTGTTTAATTTTGCAACACCTCTGTTTAATATGACGACTGTATATTGTTTTGGCATCCGACTAAATTGGTGGATTATCCAATAATAGACAGGCTCTCCTAAGAAGTTAACGGCTTCTCAACATGCTTCAGTCTCGGGTACATACATATATATGTAGGTACTTTTCAAAAAATCATTAATTGAAAATCGCGAATTTTTTTGAATTTCATTGTTGCGTCACGCGCTGTGCATGAGTTCAAACCGTCTTTGAAATTTTGTGGATCTCAAATGCCCTTTCTTGAAGCGTTGGCAGAGTCACAAGTCTGTGCATTCTTCGAAGCTGTAAAAACGATTAAAAATGAGCTTCAGGCATCTATTCAAAGACGCTTTTCTTCAAAGTCTCTCGACTAGTACCTAATACCTTGTTTATTTGAGTTTAAGTACTTGATTTGTTTCAGGATATGTCTTCAATCCTCAAAAACCATTTCCACTCCACCGCTCCAACCAACCACTCCAAAATTAATAGCCATAATTTTTTTCACTCGTCATTGTCCTTTACATTTCACGAGAAACAACTCTACTTACTCATAACAAGGTATACTATCTTGGTAGAGAAAAATGTTTAAATAATGGCCCGGATGTAATTTCGGACACCCACTTTTTTGTTTGTCCTGGCCATTATATTACGTAATACTTACTTAACATTTGTGCGTATTAAAAAATAAGTAATATTAAAGACTCACTGTCAACTAGCACTTGGTTGCAACAAAACAATTTCTATCTATTCAAATTCTAAATAATCTATGAAGGTAGTAGCTTTAATTCGACTGCCTGGTGCCATACATATTACGAAACAATTTAAATACTACATTCTATCCAGTTGAAATATGTTTTAACATGCTACTAAAACACTTTCTCAATATTATACGTAATGTATACACATATTTCTTCAATGACATCCGCTTATCTTTTTGACCGAATTAAATATAGCGGAATCATGTTATATTACGTTATTCGTTACGAAATCTATTATGTGATTATGTGTCAGTTACAACGCGAGTCGTTTTTTTTCAATGTTAACGATAGAGATGGAGCATTGAATGCCATCTATTGTGGACGTAGTATTTCAACACCGAAATTCTTTGTAGTAAACAGTAGTAAAATTAACCTTGGTATATGTTTACCGAACTATTAAATATTTATATATGTAATATCAAACATATGTATAACTGTACGTGTTAATTCTGAATGTCATTATATTCGAATCCGTTTTCAAATAGTTAATTGAGATACTTTCAATACGATCTCACTATGTAGCTTATTTTTCCAAGAGATTAGCATTCGTAACTCTGTATATACGGTCTATTAATGATATATGTATACGGAAATTCTTTCTTAATGATTAATTGGCTCCAACTTTTTCATAATTTCTTCTCTTTCCAGGTTAGGTACAACAAAATAATTTTTCTATAATCTCCAAGATGTTACATATAAGTCCCCAAGGTTAAAATACTGAAAATCAATAGAACCAATAGAAGAAACAAGTACAAGTCGCTACTTGTTTGGGGCTTGCTAGTTTTGTCGTAGTAATACGAATTTACGTAATGGTTTTGTAATCATGTCATTGAGAAATTTGATTAAAATTTGTAGAATTTTAATACATTTTTGTTATTAATCATTCTTAACGAATTTTCTTTTTTTGCTATGTTGTTGCAATTAAAAATTAATACATGTTTGATTACCTATGCCTAAAATTGAGTAATCAACCAAATTAGTGAACAGTGTTTTAGTGTAGATTATATTGAAAATTATTTATCGGGATTTTGCGTATTAGGAAACCATTGCTGCATGTTGAAAGAATAGTTAAGACGGGTTTTTAGAAGAAAATATTAATTCTAAAATGTAACGCTTCTGTACGAAATCAGAAAAAAATGCCCAAGTTAGATATAAAAATTCCAGCACAATATTTGAAGTAAATTTAAATCTGCAGTACTTTTAGTTATAAAAATTTAATCATTGCATTAAAATGGACTGCGTATTCTCAAATGTATGAAGGCTTTATTATTTACTTTACTGTTTTTGTTACTATAATACCACATTTAGTATGCCGAAAACGGCAGTGGTTTCGGGCAACAGTGTAAGAAACCTCTGGCATCCGTAGCTGAAAGAAAGAGGACAATTGAATAAATTTTATTCCAATCGATTCAGAAGTTTCAGTTGGGAGTAAAGTGAGAAACAGTACAGGATTATCGACAGCGAGAAGAGACTGTAACAAGGCTATTAATTACATTTACACACACCAACCTACACCGCAAGTATTGCGGCGTTAGTCAAACAGATAATACAGCTGCAGGCCCTGCTGCAACTAGCATCCAGTAATTAAGAGGTTACGAAAATTACTACAGAAATGATCTTGTATAGCATGACCAAGTGCTGATTCTTGTGTTTGTCGTAAAGATTATGAAAGTATGTCCATATTTGTGATAACTACAGATATTTCCTGCGCCATCTATAAACACAATATAAAGTAACAAACGGTTATTTGGAAATAACGTTAAAAGAGAAATAATTTATTTGTGATGAGTAAAACACGGTTTATTTTTATTTTGTCCAATAACAGTAGGACTTAAGCTTGAAATGAAATACATGTATGTTTTATTTTAGTTTATAATTGAGGAAATATCTGGTGTTTGTTAAATATACACAAGAATAGATATAAAAAAAATATTTTGCAAAATAACATTAATATCATCGGAATGTTTTTATCTGAATTTAAAATAATTGGATATGCCTATGTACAATAATAGAGTACATACATACATATATGGTGATATGTACACTGGGTTGATTTAAAACCGACTCACCGGACAAGCGACATGGACCTAACGGCGCACACAAAAACTTTCTACATTTAACTGGATGTTTGTAGTAATAAAGCGATTTGCTTATGAAGTGGTACGCACACATTTAAAATGGCTACAGAAATATATTCTTTTTCAAATACTTTTAATATCTGTATTATTACATAGTATAGCGTTTGCGAACACCCATTAATAACACATAAACGCAAATAAAATAATCATTGTATTTCTCCTAACTTAGCTGATTTTAATAATAGGGTACAAATTAATTTTAGAACCATAAGAAAAATTATTTATCAAGGCAGTTACTAGACAGGAATCTATATTCACCTTAAGTTTGTTTCGTTAAAAAAACCTGATTTTATTCTAGTATTAATTAACATACAATAAACAAATAATAGTTTATTTCCAATAATAAGGAAGGTAAACAAAAAGACAGTCAAACTAAAAACAAATTAATACAATTTAATTGTGTAGTTTCATATGAAAGTCAAACAATACGAAAATCCTTACTCATACAATTTATTAATGGCATAAATACTTCAAAATATAGAGAAATTGTATGCGTTTGTGATTTAACTATATCTTATAATCGCATTAAGGAATTATCGATTTAAGAATATATAAATGATCCGTTGCATTAAATATAATTGTGTAGTTGAATATGAAACTCAAATTATACAAAAATCCTTACTCATACAATTTTTAATTACATAAATACTTAGAAATATAGTGAAAATGTAGGCGATAGCGATTTAACCATATTTATTTATTTCAAAACATGTTAAGATGGCATTGCAAAATTATCAATTTAGGAATATATAAATGATCCCTTGCATTAAGCATAATTGTGTACCTGCATATGAAACTCGATTTGATACAAAAATATATTGCATCTATAAATAATAATTTACATATTTGTATGTAGTTGACCATATCATTACTGCTTCGCATTCGGATATCGCTGTAAAGCATACTTTTATCGAGCTTTATGGCAGTTTGAGTCGGTTTTAAATTAACCCACTGTACACATCTCACCTGTATGTGAAAAATGTTTAGATATTATTCCCAAAAAATGCAGCGACTGTGGAATGCAGTGTTCGTAGACAGTTCTCCAAAAATAGTTTTTTGGTTCATATTTTTTGATTAATAGATTATGTATATTAGTTGAAACTAATGTTTATATGTCGTTGATACACATTGAAGCTAAAAAACGATGTTTTTACGGTAGTCATCTGCATCATAGATATTTGCTTGGTTTTGCACAGTAGCTACTACAGTAACATTGTGGATTTTTCAACATCAATACATCAATTTAGTTGCCATTAATGTAAAGATCATTGTTCTAGAAATGACAGATTTTATGTTTTTGCTATAGCCAAGAATATACATATGTCAAAAGAACGTGAATTCTAAGTTAGTACACGGCAAACTTCTTTTCTATGTCTCAAATAAATATTTATTAAATGAAGTAAGTTATAAGTTATAACTCCAAATATGCGTTCAAGAGTTGAATTTATTCAGAGTGTAACACTATGTACATGACTGAACAGAATAATTCACGAAAAACAATGTTGTTTAATGGCGCCTAATCAAAAATTAATATTTCTTAGAAAATCATACTTTTGGCTATACAGTGGGGGCTCGCTAATCCGAATTAATTAAAACATGTACAAATTGGATTATCGGAAAATTTCTCAGTCATCATTAAAATAATTAATAATAATAATAATAATAGTAATAATAATAATAATAGTAATAATAATAATAATAATAATAATAACAATAGTAATATATTTCTCCAGATAAGACGTACATACGCAAACATAACATAATCACAGTATCTACAAACTAAAATATTCGTTTAACGAATAAAAACAATTTTCTACTAGCAAACATTTCAATGATTTCCTAAAGGCATTAATATTGTGAATATTTTTGATATCTTGCGGCAAAGCATTAAATATCTGGATGGCAGAATATTTTGCGTTCTTTTCATACTTTGATGCATTGTGGATCGGTATACTAAAATCATTGCACTTCCGAGTGCTATACCGGTCATATAAAGAATTCCTCTCGGAATGGTTATTGAATATATAAATTGCACATGAATATATGTAAGTACTAGTAAATGTAAGTAACCTATGTTCAACAAATGCAGTTCGACAACTATCTCGAGATTTCATGTTATACATCAGTCTTATAACTCGCTTCTGGGCGATGAACACTCTATCACTATGCAATCCCTGTCCCCACACTGTGATGTATTTTATATGAGGAAATACTAACGCGTAGTACACTTGTAACAATGCGTGACTGGTTAAGTTACCCTTTACTTTTAAGATTGCAAAATAAGCTGAATTAAGTTTGGTAACTACAATATCAATTTGGTTTTTTCATGTTAAGCCAGTGTCCACGTATAATCCCAAAAACTAATACTAATGGACGCAATTTGAACTGCGTAGAAACCTTTTTATTGAGGTTTAGCAACAGTCTATTTTTCTACAAAATTGCGTGTTAGACGGTTAAACATTTATTGCATCTATCAACATAAAAATAATACATAAATAGAAAAAAGATACATTACTACATAATGCATAAGTTGTAATTCAGTAATAAAAGATTTTAAAGCATCACTAATAAGAAAACAAATTGTAAAATATGTATAATGTTACATATCTACGTATACATGTATACCTATAGGTAAATAATTTAGTTAAAACGGTACACACATATGTAATGTTTGCTTGTTCACTTGTCAATTGTTTAGCTTCCATTGCTCGTTCTCGCATCAGGCTAAGTGTGTGCAGTGCTCCTAATTCCGTTCCATTTTCTTCGGCACATTGTATACAATTGTTAAAACTGCTGATTGCTTCTTCATGTTTCACTTTTGGATAATCTACTCCAGAGCCCCAACTGATTCTGGTTACAAGATGTATGTGTAAGTCAAAACTGATTTCAAGGCAACACTATGCCTGGATTCAAGCACCTGACTAGTCTTTACTGATTAAGTATTTTTTTTAGGAAAAAACAAAAGAAATATTGAAGATATATTTTCTTAGAAAATATTGTGATAAAGCTTTTTGTCAGTTATGCTGATTTTTTCCTGCTACTTCAATAAATGTGAATCTTATCTGATGCATTGTGTATTAGTAGCATCGTTTAGCTACGAATAGGCAATTGAACTTGGGTCAATTACACCCCACGATCAACAACAACCGATATTAACAATCATTCCTGCAGTGAGGGTAATACCAGCCAATTTCAGTAACCGGTAGTAGGAAACATATACTATGTGATTGGCGGCAAACTGGATTAACTATCCCCATTTGATCTTATTAACAGAAAGCTATTTTCAGCAGAATTAAAAAATTATCATAGTCAGATATTACTGAAACTATCTACTAGTTGAAATTTTTACACCTTCTGTTTTTTTTTCACGATCCATGATTGATAACTAACTGTACATAAAACAATTAGCAACACTCTATTAATTTATTTTCAAAGCTAAATAAATCGCTATTGTTATTTTTACCACCGCGGTATATACTGTGTATTCCCACAACCCCTACCAGTGACCTATAAATAACGGCGCGTTCTATTCCGCTACAACCCTCTACATCATCCCGTATGCGCTGTATTATAGCGGTAACACAGAGCGACTCCCAGGACTTCCGCTCTACGATCACGTTCCGCAATAAGCGAAAGCGCCGTTACGCTTCAAAATACCGTAAATCATTCGAATATCCACGCCTACCCGAGTAACATCGACGGTAACCTGAAAGTTGCTTGTATCCATCCATTGTAAAGGCGTGTATGTAGCTCTACATGGGCTGTCCACAAAAAATGTGTACTAGAAACTATTTCAATATAAGAAAAAAGGTGTGAGTTATTGCGACCATGCAGCATTTTGGTTATAAAATGTGTCATATTTTGACCTTAACATTGTTATTTGTTAATTAATAGTACCTACATACATACGTTTTTAATATTCTGTATTTTTAGGATGTCGAAAAAAATATTTTATCAAGTCGTCTATTTATAGCAGTACATATTTTGATTATATACAGGATGTTCCAAAATAAGTGCGAAAACTTTTAGAAGGTGATTCCTTGTCAAAAATTAAAGGGGGTCTCTCATGTAAACAAAAGCTCTTAGGCTTTCAAAAATGAGAAAAAAAATGTTTTTGGTTTTTTTTCTTAAAATTGTCGAAGAATTAAAGAAATAGCTTTTTGTGCGTAAGTTACTAGGTTTTTCTATTTTATTCACAGAAGACACGTCCATGCACTTTATTGTATTTAATGTGTTTATTAAGGAACCTGCTTTTAGGGGAGAAAATGCAACGATTAAGAAGTTTAGTACTACATCATTCTTTTGAACAGATATTTTTAAATCAAGAAATTTTAAGTTGTTAAAAGTTCTGGTAAACAAGAGAACAGGTGTTGCATGTTTCAAATCTTTAAAAGATCACAAAATTAGCGTCTGTAATTGTTGTGATTATCGTAGTTATTGACCTTGTGGTTATTGCAATCTGTCATCTAAGACACGGTATCGTTGCTATCGCTACGAGAAAAAGAAAATTTATTAATTTTCATTACTATGCATTCATGAAACCTTTCGTTTAATTTTTACCATTTTAAGCACCTTTATTTGTTTAAACTACCGACGCTACTGATACATTTTGCTTGCGCAGCTAACTGATGACGACATATCATATAAAGTATTGATAGGTACCGTATTTATTAGTAGAACCCGCCCACAAAAGGCCATTTCTTTAACCCCTCAGCTATTTTAAGAAAAATCATTCTCATTTTTGGAAGCGTATAAGTTTTCAAGGATACGCCTAAGAGTTTTTGTTTACATGAAAGACTCCCTTTAATTTTTGACAAGGAATCACTCTTTAAAAACTTTTCCACTTTTTTGGAAACACCCTGTACCCATATGTCTGCAATGTCTCATTTTTTGAGCACTAAACAAACGACAAATAAATGTGTTTTCTAAAACTTGCTGAGGAAGAAATAACTTTCCTTTTACATGGTTATTGATTTCACAGTGTTAGTTAGTGTTCCACATAAGTATGCTGAGGCTGTGGTTTTTTTTCTAACTTTGTATTATCCCTTCAGCTTCAATTTTCTGTTCCAACACTCTTCTCGCAACTTGAACAAGGCATACAATAGGGGGCAGTAATTGAATTTTTGGGTGGCTAAGCTTTTGCTGGCAAGATAGCTAATACGTCGATAATTACTTCTAATTTATTGGGTTTTTCCAAATCGTATGTATGCCTTAGATAATTCATTTATTACACCTTCGATTCTAAGATGGGGAT
>SMLS01061205.1:0-12403 GCA_004785975.1 Popillia japonica
GAAACCGAATCTACACTTGCACCATTACTAATTTGTTTTAATCTGGTAAAATCAAAATCATTGTTTATCACACTCTCGAACTTTTCTATTACATTCACATTTTTGTTGTCATTTACTGCGCACAGCTGTGCGTGTACATCGCCCAGTATTGCAGTGACTCCGCTAACGATAATGCGGTATTGCGTGCTTGGGCACGTCCGTCATACTTATTAAATAGAGCTCAACGCAACACACGATAACATTGCCGGTTCACGACTAACTAAAGTGTTTCGCTGCATCGTGTTTATACGCAGGTGCATATGCACTACATACGCCCCTGCCGTACCGCAAACTTCCTCAGCTCTAGTAATAACTCATCGTCAACAAAACTGTTTTTAGAACCAATATGTAAAATAATTAAGCGTCTTCCTTTACCAGCTGTTTGCTCCACCTATATTAGGCTGTCTGTCCATTTTTACAAGCAAATAGTTTTAAAAAACTGATTTTTTTGTTTAAACATAATAGATTTGTGCAGTGTAAACATGACCGACAACAAATCAATCGTAAACCTATATTTTGGTGGGCTATATTCAATTCACTCCTCTTATTAAAAGCAGAGTATAACAAGTGGTTTATGTAAGTGTAGAGCTTTCAATTTAACAAACGCCTTTCATTATCAATAACGTAAATTTATTACCATCCTTATTGTTTAAAAAAAATGAATAATATACATATTAAATCTAGTAATTTTAGTATTATAAACGTCTTGCAGTTTGCTATGTTGCATTTCACATCTTTCATATAAGCGCTTAAAATGATCATGATCAGTCTAAACAACTCATTGTTTTCATATGTATGTATGTATCGGATTGACTAATCTTTTAAACGCTGTATTGTATGAATACTTAGCGACATTATACTTTAACATTGCGTATTCATACACAATTTCTATCTGTATCATCAACAGAACATGATTTCAATGACCTTTTATCAAGATAGAAATAAGATTATGAAATCTATACAAAGCATTTCACGTACAAGCTTTAAATAGATACTGCATCTCAATGAATGAGAATGAGGCACACATCTATGTACATACATGTGTTCATAAATGTTTGAGACCAAGGTCAAATTAAGTTGGCGGTTTATTTTTGTCATATTGTTTATGTCACATTGCTTCTTTGTTGGTTGCTTTTTCATGTTATTGTTTCGGATATTTTAAAAATCTGTCCTTTTGAGAACTGTTGAAGGTATATTTATCTTATACAGTAAGATCATAATGCGTTTTGTATCAATATTATACATCAATTTACTTGTCAGTTGGATGATTTGGGCACCGCATGATAGTTAGTCTAAAGAAATCTTTACGTAGGCTACCACCTCAGGTAGAGCTGTCACAGTTTATAAAGTCGTTAAAAGGAAGCTTCATTTTCAGCAACTGCTCCTATAGACCACCCGTCTAATATTTTACTTAAAATGCGAACTTTTATAACTAGCTTCTTGGGAGTCATTTCAACAATGACAAATAATTTTTATCTTGCTTGTCAGATTAGATTAAAAGTGATTACTAGATGGCGTGCATAAGCCACATTTACAGTATGCAGTAGTAATTGGCCCAGATTTTTTTTGAAATCATTTGTACTGGGAATGGTTTAATGCAAATTTGGCACTCAACCACAACCTTCTGGATTTGACGTTTTACACTAACGAAGTATGGTGTCATCTGTTAGGTGACGTCAACTAACAAAACTTTCGCATTTGGGCAGCTGAGAATCCTCATGAATTTGAAATTGAGATCATGACAAAATTCCATTGTTAAGTTATCGGATTTCATATCAATTGTATTATGATGTAATTCTTACTTAACCTTAACAAAACGTGTTTCAGTCATAGAATAACTTACAAGAATGGTAACTGAAAGGGAGGCGGTAAAATGTGTAGCAGCGCCTCTCGTAACTTGACCGGAACTAAAAATTGTGCGTCAAAACTTTCAAATTTTAACTGAATCTCTGTTCGGAAGGAATTAAATAAATTTTTGCAAAATTAAATTTTGAATTTATTCCACCTAAAATATTCGTATATTTTTCTATACGAATCCCTTTAAATACATCCGTGCAGTATAGATAAATTTATTAAGTTCGTAACTTAATAAACCACTAACCTCATACAACACTGTATATATACATGTATAAATATCACCCTGTATACAGCCGCGAGTATGCACCACCCTGTATACATCACTGTTAATATACCACCCGCGTATATGTACAACAACCTAATTATACCACTCTGTATACTAGATAATGTACCGCCCTGTATATGCACTTAATGTTTACACAGTCCTCTTTATTATTTGTTTAACAATGTAATCGCAAAGTCATTAAATGACGTCACGAATGTCCTTCGACACCGTCGTTTGTTTATTATTAGTGTCACTTCGGTACGTGCCGTTATTGCGGACGGACGTATCGTTGTCCGTGGGGTTCATTTTCTAACAACAGTATTTTCCGCTGTTGTATTTCTATCTGTGCAGCTTTCACATTTAGTTTTCTTCTATCTGTATTATTCCCCTTATGCGAACACGCAATTTTTAATTGCTGTCCGTAAGGTTTCAATTTTTGAGTTATTTCTAATTTCAAAATTCCCCGCACAAATGCGTGCAGTCGTTATAGAGTCAGTTGGTATTTTGTTACCAACTAACCAACTACTCAATATGAATGCTGTGCTGTTATTTCTCTTCAAATATTGTCAACGATTGTTGTAAAGCATTCATGTTGGGTAAGGTCGTTTCGTTTCTCGGGTTGAGTGTTTGTGTGCTGAATGTATGGGATTGCAAGTTACTTTCTTCGTGTGCCTGATTCCTTGGCTGACTATGTATTCAATGTGAATACTCTGTAGTAACTCATTTCCCAAATTTTACACAAAGGAGATATGCAATAGTGCGAATGCTATCACTAGAGCTCGTATGGTCGTTGTGTTCTTACTTCTTGTTTGACATTCGGATGTATCCGGATGGGTGCTCTAATGGCACAGTTCCAATGACACCAAAATGCCTCTGTATGAGGCCTATCAAACTGTTGTGGGTGCTTGGCGTCCACAAGAGTATCGATGTGGCAGCCCCAATCTTTCGCATATCTCCTTTGTTCTAATTTGGGATCAATGACTGCTACAATGTATTCATGTTGGGTTATAGTCTTGCATTCTTTATCGTGTCGTTTCTTCCACAACGACACGAATTCTCTTGAGTGTTTGAGTACTGAGTATGTGAGCGTGATATTGGAGTGCAAGTTATTTTCATTGTGTGTTAGATGAGCGAATGTGAGCAATTTGTTGGTGACTGTGTGAGGGTGATGTTGGCGTGCAAGTTATTTTGATCGTGTGCTTGATTCCTTGGCTGACTATATATTCAATGTGAATACTCTGTAGTAACTCATTTCCCAAATTTTACACAATGGAGGTATACAATAGTGCGAATGCTCTCACTAGAGCTCGTATGGTCGTTGGGTTCCTGCTTCTTGTTTGACATTCGGATCCGTCCGAATGGGTGCTCTAATGGCACAGTTCCAATGACGCCAAAATGCCTCTGTATGAGGCCTATCAAACTGTTGTGGGTGCTTGGCGTCCACAAGAGTATCGATGTGGTAGCCCCAATCTTGCGCATATCTCCTTTGTTCTAATTCGGGATCAATGACTGCTGCAATGTATTCATGTTGGGTTATAGTCTTGCATTCTTTATCGTGTCGTTTCTTCTACAACGACATGAATTCTCTTGAGTGTTTGTGTGTGAGGGTGATGTTGGAGTGCTAGGTATTTTCATGTTGTGCTTGATGGTGACTCTGGAAGGTTGTGTACTGAATGTGTGAGAGTGATATTAGAGTGAAAGTTCTCGATGGTCTTTTTGGGTGTTTTACAGTCTGTTCCAGGTCACGGGTGAAGCGGTAACGATTTCTGACAGCGGAGTTAGTTTGTACCAACATTTACGAAGCATCTACCTTCCCTACTCTTCTTACAATTAGATATGAGCTCTACGATATTTTTTTAGATTAATTTACCGAAAAACATTTGCTTAGTTAAAGATTAGTATTTTTATCTTTAGAGTTGTCACTGTTGGTGGCTTAACTAAGCGAATATTAAGTTCAAAATTTAAATTTATATTATTGTAGGTTAAGAATTATTGGATTACTCACTAAAATCTAAATTAATTATTATGAGATTGCTGTTACAAAGGGAATATAGTTCATATTCGTTTTGTACGTAAGCATCCAATACACGGGGCGATATCTTAATGTTAAATTTATTAGACTGCTTTCAGCGCCACCACTTTCAGTCCCAAACTATAGCAGAAAATGCCGGGATATTCAAATAGTAGATATTAATAACTGTTACTTTTTAATTTTTCTTAAATAATGTGAATCTATTAAAAGAAAACTCAATTTAAGTTTTCTTTCAATAGATAAACATTATCTAAGAAAACTACTTGTTTACAGTTAAAAACATCCTTAAAAGCCATTTATCAGGTACAGGCATTGGTAAAAGAAATACTCAAAATTAAATTATATTTAATAATTTATTGCTTGTGCTTCACGCTTTGTTTGGCAGTTTTTTGTAAGAAACAGTCGTCGTTCACGTGTACAACTTTCTTAACTTAAAATATTATTGATGGTCTTACAATACGTATTAAGTATACGTGCAATACAAATGTCTACTAAAGACTTTTTAAAACTGACGGAATGACCACAAATATTAGGCGGCATATAAGTTTTAGAATTATGACATATTTTGTTCTAAATAATAAATTTGGAAAATGAGAATATTTTGAAAAGATATAACACAACAAACTAAATATTTTTGTAATTATTTCTCTTAATTGTGTACCTTCACAAAGACTATGTTGTTTGCATATCTTGCATTCTTCTATTAAGCGAGAAAGCTTTTTTGATGTAATACTATAAACATGCTTTACTGGTTCGCAGTCTTTGACCAGTGACAGCGAAGATGGTATTTCTCGAGAGAAGATATCTTCTTCATATACATTTTTGTTGAGATGTTGTTTAAACAAGATTTCCATATTTTTGAGTAGTCTTTTGCTTAAAGGCCAAAACTCTGTCGGTGTACTATGCAAAGTATCATCTATTGTTATAAATGTGATATCTACCCTATCGTCAGGTACTTGTATTGATTCTAAGTAAAACAATAATAATAATAAAATCTATATTACATACATATTTATATAATTATTTACCTGGTAAATGTAACTTTGGCACAGCAATTTGTTGCAGTTTGGACTGCATGATATTTTCTGTATTAAAATGTATTTGACAAATACGACACTGTTTAAAACCTTGTTGTGGCTGCAGGTTTAATAGTGCATTATTTCCATGCCAAATATCATAAAATATGCATAAAATGTCTTTTTGCTGCGGATTTGGGAATGGAAAGATGAAAATAATGAAAAATTTTATACAACAGACAACCATTAACAACCCGTCGATAATGCAGAAATTGTATATAATATTTTCTTAATATCTGTAATTCTCGGTAATTCTGATGAATTACAACGCCACCACTTTTAGCCCCAGTACTAGTTCACACGTGATGACGTATTAGCCAATAGGAATCGAGCCAAACTTTTACCATTTAAGATATTCCCCCATGATCCAATAATTGCATACCTACTGCAATTTATGACGTATGTACAGTTTTAGTGTAGTATATTTGTTTGGGGCTCAATTCTTGCGCTCTTCTACCTTTTCGGTGGTGGGGGAGCGTGAGGAAGCCAGGAAATGAGGTCAAAAATTTGCTGGCTTTATGTCTTGGTACCAATGTGTATATTTGGTTGCCTATAGTTCTCATATCAAACATTTATTTTATGAACGCATTGTATATGATCATATTGTATTTTAGTCTGCATATATGTAACTATACGCCCGCATATATGTCAAACAAATTGGCTGGTGAAACACCTCACTAACTTCTTAATGTTCGTTGTGCGGCTCCGCAACATGGTGATAATAATTTGTTCTTTTAAATTGGTGATCGGTGTCTGGTTGCCTCGATTTAACTACCGTCGAGTCACAATCCATATGGTAATCATAAACGTGAAGATTTACTATTATTTTATATGACCGTAAAATACGATATTCTGGTAATTGGACACCGGGAGGAAGTTAAAGTTATGAATATATTATTCATATTTTGTCTGCGGCGTGGTAGCCCGTTCATAAGTTCGTCGTTAGGTATTCTCGGGGTCCGAAAATAATTCCCCGGCGGTTTAAAATAAATCTTCCCGTTATTAATGTTAGATACGCTGCAACTATTATAAAAGTTAACTATGTATGTCTATACTAGTAAAAGACTTACACAACTGCGATGCTATCCAACCATAACATTCATAACACATCACGTTCTTACCTTCGAGATTAACCTCGGATTGATCCAAGCAGTTTTGACATCGTTATCCAGCAGTTTGTAGCAAGCCTTCGAGATAAGCTGAGGTCCGTCGACCGCAACCGTGGAAGGGTGGATTCTCGACGAGACTTGCTGTTGCTGCTGTTCCCTGATGGTATGCGAGGACCTGCAAAGATATTAAATTGCCTTGAATTAATATTACGACTGCTTGACGTCGGCTGATGCGAATTTGTCAAAGTATTTTAATGCCGCCCGCGCAAGTTGGACGTTCAAGGGAGACGGGACAGTTTTATGATTGATGCGAATGGTGGCGGAGTCAAAGGCGAACGTTTAACAATATTAATGTTTACGTTAGATGAATTGGATCCCTTGATTTATAATATTTATATTTATGTAGAATAAATGCGTCATGACAGCGCCTACATAGTACACACAACATTAATATTTTCCACGTAGGCATGGTGTGATTGCGTGTCTCTTCTCGTATACGTCTAGTTGTTTGTAATTAAAACCACTCATTAATACGTCAAGGAAAGGCTGAGAAACAAATGATTTTTTAAACGCAACTCTCTGATAGCCTGAAAAGTGCTCTGATTTCCATGCTGATTAGAACAACATTACTATGTAAATTAGCACCAATAGTAATTATCCTTGAAGAATAAATCGATCCTGTTTTTTAATAAGAGGACCTAATCGAAAATAGCCCGCCAAAATATAGACTTACGATTGCTTTGTTGCCGGTCATGTTTACACTGCCCAAATTTGGTATTTTAACGACGCCATATTGTAGACACAACTGATTTCTCTATTTTCTATTTTTTCTACTACGTTTAAACGAGAAAATCAATTTTTTTTAACTATTTGCTTGTAAAAATGGATTGACATCCTAATACAAGTGGATTATCAATATCGCCTCCAAGAAAACGTACTTACTACATTGGGGCGTTGACATTTGTACAGAAAAAGCAAGTTATACTGAACATATACTATAATAGCCCCACGTTGGTGGGTCAATTTATAATAGCTCCTCGTTGCGGTGCTAATTTATAATACAATAGTTACTTACTTACGAATTAAATTCTTTATTTAGCATGAGACTCTGGTTTGATGTTCAGGTTGGTGTTTCGAATGTCTCTCAGGGGGGAAGGTTGGCTTACGTCTCGAAGTTCTCGCATTTACTCAATAAAAATCCGTGTCGTAGATAACAACTTATACTTTATTTAAATTTCTATACACATGAAAATAGGTAAATAAAAGATGAATGCCTTTGTATCAATAATAGTTAAATTCATTCAATTAAAAAAAACTAAATTTAACGGGGTTACATAAACTTTTTCTCTATAAGAAATAATGGTTCGTATTATTATGAACTGAGGTTGATTTGAACAAATAACTGGATGGCGCGCTCTGCCGGACTATAAATGAGTTAATTGTTATTTTTTTTCAAATTAGATTTAATATAAATGCGAACGGAAAGTATTAAAGCAGGACAATCTCAATAATTTAATTCAGCTCACAAGTAAGAATGTTCCTTAATAACTAATCTTTGTTTTTCTTTTAATTTATTTTAAATTTTGCTGAAATTCTCCAACGATTTCCCTCGATATAGCTAGATGGCGTCGTTCTCGTCTCTCCGGTAAGTACGGTCCGACAGGTAAACCGCGGAATGTCAGGTGTGTGCTGGATCGGTCACCCAGCTGTTCTCTCCCTTGGATGGTTTTTCTTTTCTCGCAATTAAGGAATAATCGGGCCTGTTTTGTGGCTTTCTCGATGGTAATTCATTGTGATGTTTATCTGTCACTTCGGTTCAGATTATCTTAACCTCAACTGTCACTGGTATTCGCTTGTTTACTAATTTTTATGTATTTTAGGAGCAAATTCGTACGTGGTGTCTCCTTTGAAGGCTAATGCGAGAATCATGCGAATTTGTTAATGCATTCTTCAAGTTTTTTCGCAAATCCGGTGCTCTAATTGGCTGATGAGTGGCGTCGTGAAAATAAACAAATGTGAAACGTTTTGCAACTTCAAATTCTTAAAATTAACTTTTTATTCTCTTTTTGGATCTTCAATTGATGGTGATATTCGTGTTGTCCATATTCCAAAAATATCTACTGGCGAATTTTTGTCAATTGGAAATGCTTCGTCCTGTTTCGGATGTGGGAAGATGCAATGAGAAATTCTTGTGAAAATTGGCCTTTTCGTTGGAAATTGATGTTGAGACGTTCTTGCTGAGGTTATTACCTTTCCTTTCATACCTAATACATCTGTCATCCGGTGTTTTTTTCAAGAAATTACGTTTTGTGAGTTTTATGTTTTATGGCTTACGTCAAAGTGAAATTTTATGAACCCTTATTTCTTTTAACAATCTTTTTATAACAATGTATTTCATGAATTAGAATATTACAATAGTGACTCTTTTTGCTGAATTATGTTATTGATTATTTTATTTTTAGATCGTAATCAGAGTTTGAAATCGACATTTTGACATTTGTCGAGTGATTTTCCTTATCTCTGGCATTTACTAACAGGAACTTTAGTTACAGGCGTAAAATTATGCCAAGGCAAGTTTTTATCTTCTTATTTTATAAAGAAAATTTAAAAATTTGGTGCAACGATTTATTTATAATTCGCCTTTGTGAAACGGTGAATGTCATCATAACTGGTATTGTATCCGTTTATTTGAGATTTTGAATGTGAGTTTGGTATCTGAGCTTGTGGCAATGTGATACTATCACAATACCTACGAGAAAATAGTAATGCTATAATAAAGAAAACGCAGATAACACTGCAAACTGCAAACACTTTAGGTAACATACATAAATATTCATACGCCGATATTTACTTACCTTACGATTAACTTCTTTTAATGCATGAGACTCTCTGATATTAATAATAATAATAATTTTTGAATGGGTTCTCAGGGAGGGAAGGTTCGTTAGACCCCAACTTAACTCGCATATAACTCAATAAAACGCCTAAATTCACAGGTAACAAATATAAAATAATCTTTATTAAAATTACTACACATAAATAAAAAATAAATAAAACGGTAACGGAAATTGCTTATTATACTTATACTATAACAAATTCAAAAGAAAATAAAAATAAATTTAATTTAATAAACAATTCAGGAAAAATAATTTAGTTAAAAAACTGTTAAGTTTATTCAATTGTTCAAAAGGAATTATCTTTCTCTAATTTCTTTACATAACTTTACAAAGAAATAAATGGGTTGTCATTTGATGTCGCTTTGGAAAATAACGGATAGATGACACTATGCCTTGATCCTAAATTATTATGACGCGTTATTCTGAAAATATCATAAAATCGAACACAAATTGGAATGGAAATTTTCAATAAATAATTCAGCACACAAATACTTAAATTGGGAATTTTACGACAAACCTTGAGCTGCTGGATAGGATTTTTCTCAGGTTGGTTCTTTTCCAATTTGTCAGATGATGTTGGTACTCTGTGGAACAGGTATCCTGGTCGGAGATCGATTCAGGTAAAATGTGAACTCAGGAACGCAGTTGTTCTTCTTTGTTCAATGTCAGGTATAACTTGCTTAAATCAGTTGATTCTCTTGTAGTAATATTGACTCGATTATTTTGACCTTTACTTTTTTTTTATTTTAGGTTATGTTGAACTCAGATGTCAAATTTGTGAATTCGGTTGTTTTTATCTATTATCGGGCACAATTCAACGTGGTGTCTGCTTCGAAGGTTGGAACGAGAATGATGCGATTTTGTTGAGGCATTCTTCAGCTTTTTTCGAAAATCTTGTTATCTTACTGGCGGATGAATAGCGTCATATAATTTAAGTGTAAATCGTTCTGCATCGAGGGCAAGTCTTTACCATATTATTAGTGAATATAAAGCTAGAGGACTAATTTCACCACCATTAAAGTGAGTTGAAAGAAAGGCGCTGCTATTTACAATTGACGATAGTACTAAATACGTGATAAGAAGAATCATACGTGGCTTCTTTTATGATAGAGAACTTCCTACATTAAACAAAATCTGAAAGAAAATAGGAGGAGTCCTAAGCCCACTACTTTATATTCTTTATACCAAGGAGCTGGAGACTATCTTTAATGAGAACATCAAACTCGTCCAATATGCTGACAACATACATATGTTTGTACTCAAACAATTGTTCCATAAGTGAAACGTACTATCATTTAAACAATGCTTTTCAAAAGTTAATTAACTGGGTAAATACTAAGGGACTGGCTGTTTCATATGAAAAATTAAATACGGTGACTTTTGCTAGGCAAAGAGTAGGTACCTCACTCTACTGAAACGATGTTCTTGGGAGTAATCATCGATAAAAAACTAACTTGGCAAAGTCATATCCTACATGTAATAGGCAGGTCTGGAAAAGCAATAAACATTCTAAGAGCAATTACTGGTAATAAATGGGGAACTGACCCAAATATTCGCCTAATATTTTATAGAGCAGCCTTTAAAACAGTGCTGGACTATGATTCAATCGTATATGGTAGTCCTAGTAATACATGGTTGAAGAAAATTGACGTATGCCAACAAAAATGTCTAAGACTGTAAACATATTGCTGTTTGAAACTAGGAAATTACCGCCTAAGTTACGAAGAAACATGATAGCAGCAAAATATATAGTAAAATGTTTGCTCAAAAATGATGACATTATTAGCAAGCTTCATTCTTTATTTATACTGGATCTCACTTCCGTGTACCTACTGGATAAATAGAAATTCTCCCATGCTAATAAATAGTTACTATCTCTTAAACTCCCTAGACGTTAATATAAATAAGTGTAATCCGAGCCAATTTGAATTGTCATATAAAGGTCTGGTCACGCCTGCCAAATGTTGGTACTTACACCAATTCCTGAGCAGCTTAGATTCACATACCATACATTCGGAATTCAGGCAGCTATTCTTGGAGAGATGGGAAGACTACTACCTAATTTACACGGATGGTTCGGGGATAGAAGCGGCATACAGTTGCGCCTACTACTACTCAACAGAGAGAGTATACACAGTCCTTTAGACTTAAAGATACTGCATCAGTATATACTGCTGCATTGGTAACTATCTACGAAAGCTTGTAATATATTAATCGTTTAAATATACAGAAAAACATATTGGTAGTATCGGACTGTAAAAGCGCTATACAAAAAATAACATCATTTCGTACTTATATCAAAAAGTGATCCTTTGATTATAAATATCTATAAGGAAATAGCAAAAACATCTTCTAGCGTTGAATTTCTATGGGTCAAAGGGCACTATGGCATACCTGGTAACGAGAGAGTGGATGTTGCGGCAAAAGAAGGTTGTGAACTAACAGAGACACTGGAAATACCGTTCTGTCCACTTGACACTTTTAATTGTTTAAAAAGGCCATTCAGAATGAATTTAAAGAACAATTTATAACTGGCACCACTGGACACTTCCATAAATCATTACAACAAGATGCTCGGGAAAAGGCGTGTCTACAATGATCATCGACCAATCTTTTTCTACAAACTAACTTACCTATCTCACAGAACATCCTTTTAACTACACTACATTACTAGGATCGAATGATACAGGAATAATACAGGGTGTCCAAAGTTATCGGTGCACGATTGCTATCTTAGTTATTTCTGTAGCTACGATTTTAGTTAAATGAGCAAATTTTTAGTGTTTTTAACGCTGATTACTATGGAGTTCTTGAACAAACAATTGAATAATGCATTCTCGAGAAATTTCGGAATTTATTTTTTTTTTAATGGAACCCCTGTATTATTTGTTCATATTTTTGATCATCATAATATTTTGAACAAAAAATGTCCAGTACATAACTATTTTTAACGTAAAAATAAACAAATGAGAAGCGTTCAGTTTAAAAAAATTTAACATGTAATTCTATGTAGGTGATGGAAAATCATAATAAACTATTACGTTAACAGTAGAATAAAACCAACAAACACAATAATCATCTTTTTTTATTACAAAATTTTGCCTAACTCAGCATATGCTCGAAGACAT
>SMLS01061207.1:0-12242 GCA_004785975.1 Popillia japonica
GTCTATTTAAATGTAATTTATCTATTTAGTATTTTATATTTCGCTAAAATTAAGTAAGCACCTACATATTTATTACTTATTTACTTTTATTGAGTTTCATAGACATTAAACTATTTTCATTTTTCCTATTGTTTATTATTCGTGGTTCCTTAATTTAAAAACCTACTTTAATACCTTCGGTGTAGTGTTATCAGTTTTGGCCTAATGGTTTCAACTTTAACGCAGAAAGCAAAAGAAAATATTATATTTCTCAATAAAAATAATGTTTGCTAAGTAGGTTAGAATGAAACTGTTTGTAAAATTATATTTATTACTACTAGATACAACAACTGTCATAGTGAAAACGTACTTTTCAGTTTTCGCTGTATTATTTAGCAAAAATTGACCAAATTGTTTGAATATTAACCAAATTTAGAAATTTACTACAGTTGAGCAGCTAAAAATGAAGAAAACATGAAAATATGTAATTCAATTAAAAAAAAATTGAACAAATTCTGATTTTACATTTTTTTTAATATGTTTACAAAACTTTGCATATGACCACAAATTTGAATTCTAAGCAAGTTTTTCAAATAACTTTTTTGGATATGATGTCATCTAACCTCACTTTTTGCAGATTCGTGGCATATTTTTCAAATTTACCGCCATATTAGTGGTCACGGGACGTGTATCAAAATAAATTTTAGGATTTTTAGACATGCGCAACCTATCCCCGAAAAAATTTTTTAGGAAGTTTTGATAATAAAAAAAATTCCCATATGTTGCAATATTTATGCCGGTCACTGTATAACAAAACTACTAAATATAAAGTCTACGGCAAAACGCGCACTACACAAATAAAGCAGGAGCTTACCTGATGAAATCTTGAGCCATGAACACCTCCAGAACAATTTTCTATTTGTGACATCTCCCAAGCCCTGAAAGATCTAAAAGTGCCAAAGCTCCACAATTTGTTGAAGACCACCCGTAGTTTCTTATACATATCAGAAAATGCGTCAGAAAGTGAGTGGCTCATTTCGTTAGTAATATTATGTGTTCTGGTGGCGCTCCCCAATCTTTAAAGTGGTCTAAAATTATAGCCATACCCAAACCAGGCAAAACACTAGGTGAGCCAAAAAACTTCCATCTATTCGCATTGTTGTCAACGTTCTACAAACTTCTTTATACTTCTTTATAATAGACTGAGCACTCGATAGCATACCGGCGGCACAGGGAGGCTTATTTTGAAGAGGGCTTCCTGAGAATACTTAAGACATCTACCGTATTCATTGACCTATCGGCAGTCTATGATACTCTGAGACGTGAGAGTCTTGTTTAGAAATTGATTAGCCTATCCCTCAAAACAACCACTTTGATAAATAACAAGTTAAACAACCGACCATATCAGGTCGTTATACGAAACCAAATCGGCAACTAGCGAAAACTTAACAACGGGTTACCTCAAAGATCTGTATTAGTCCCACCTCTGTTCAGCCTTTATTAGCTGATATGCCTCTCCGGCATATCAGCTATACCTATAGCTGATATGCCCGAGACACAATTAGCGATATGGAGATGACTGCGTTTTCGCTACAAGAACCTGGTAAGCATAGAGAACATCCTATCTGGCGATATTAGTACTATATAAATTTATTTCCGGAAGTAAAGAAAACGGAAGTTTCAATTTTTCATCTGCTAACAAGCAAGCAAAAAACACACTCAACATCAAATTTGAAAATACCCAACTTCATCACAACAAAACTCCTAAATACTTGGGCGTAACCCTTGATAGAACCCTACCCCTTAGAGCAGACCTGACTAAGAAGATCAAGACCAGGAATATCATTATCCAGAAGTTGTGCAGCACAGCGTGCAGTTCCGCAGCATCTATCCTTTGCATTTCTGCGCTTGGGCTTGTTTACTCAACTGCGGAATATTGTACGTCGATAAGGCTAAACAGTAAACATGTGCATAAGGTGGACGCTCAAATTAACAATACGATGCGAATTATTTCTGAAATAACGGATCTAAACCAAACTGCTGGGTAACCGTGCTGAGCAACATTCCATCTCTACATCTCCGGCGAATGCAAGCACATACCAATGAATACAAAAGATGGTAAGACACAATAGTCTTGCAATTCATCAATATACGGGTGATGTCAATGGCCGTAGCATCCGTTCCAGAAACCCTCCGCTAAGATCTGCAGAGTACGCAATTCAATCATATTTCTGATTAACGGACGCATGGAAAGAACAATTATCGCCCCAAAAAACACAGCATCAAAACCGGTATCAAGTGTTCATTGAACCACCTGGAGTTGGCTTGAATCGAAAGGCTTGGACAACATTAAATAGCATCAGGACTAATCATGAATGCTCTAGATACGAGCTCCATAAATGGGCAAGAGTGCCGTTCCGACATGCGACTGCGGTGAAGCACAACAAACTATCAGGTACATAACACAAAAATGTAGGCTGAGAGCATACGATGTCAACCGAAGTAATTTCCTGTAAGTTGCGCTAGAGTCGATTGAATATATAAAATACCTAGATGTTCGATTGTAAAGGAAGAAGGACTTTGGTTATTTTCAATTATTATAAGTATTGTATTATATGACTAACAATAAGATTATTTATTTTGCTTTTACTTTTTGTTGAAAACTAAATAATAAAACGGCAACAACTTTAATAAGTCTATAGAACAAAGAATGCTAGTTCTTTGTAAAAATTGTTGCAGAAGGCATCAACTAGTCTTTTTTCTGGAACAGTATACGTTCAGTGTCCAATTCCACAAGATTGCATTCTTTGGAAATTGTAACCTCACTTGCAAAGTAAGAACTGAACATGAGAATGAAGATTGTCAGAAGTCAATATTATCAAAGCTTGTTTATTCATACAATCCGAAGCATGAAACTATAACTTATCGTTTCAAAAGATATGAACACTACATATACTTAAAACCCATGAAACGATTTAGAAAAGATTCGAACAATCACAGAATTGAATACTCAAAATTACAGATACTATTATATAGTATTTGGATTACTGGATGGGTAGTAGCAATTTAAATGTATTATGCGCACCAGAAAAAAACTGCTAGAATTTAACTTTAATTGCAATAACCATTAAAGCCGGGTTTCTATTAGCATATTTAATGCAATATGTTTAATGTATGCATTCGATATGCAGAAGCATGAATATAAAATCGTATTTATAATTTATACCTCCCGTTATAATAATCCATTGTTTGAACTATGACAGTAATAAAATAGATACACTGATAGTCCACAAATTCGCAAAGGTGACTGCCAACATAGCGATTAAAAACAGTTTTTATATTGGTATCATACTTAAATTTTGTGAAATTGCATACATATATGTATTTTCATATAATTATTCAATTAACAAAGTGAAAAGCAAGAAATATGATCACATTTTTATATGCAAATCTTATATCATTCTTATTAACTAATAATAGCACTTGACAACTGATATATATTTTTATAACCTATTGTTTTTTCATACAGCTCGCAGTGAAAAGTGTTTCGTAAGAAACAAAATTTATAGCGAAGACACACAAGAAAAAGAACATATGAACGGAGAGGACAACTCAATAAACTCGTAGGCCGTTCACCCTTTTGTCACGGCACCGTAATTTCTCGGCGACCTTCTCTACAAAGGGAGTATAAATCTCCGCTAGAGATGGTGAAGCTCTTCATGAGGCTTTTTGAAGTAGATAGTATTAAAAAATAAGCAAGTGCTACTAAATATTGCTTTTACCGCCATGAAATTTTAATCTAATTAGAAGAGGTATACATACATACATATATAATATAGGGTATGCAAGTAAAAATCAATAAGAAATTGTTAAATGTCAATAATACGGCTGCTCTTTATACTGGGTTTTAGTTATTTGTTACATTTTTTATAATGTTTGTGGTGGTTCTGACATGTAGAACAAACAGAACAACATATTTACCATCGCTCGAAAACCTGCGAAATCACATTTTTGTTGCAGCAGAACGCATTTGCCAGCAGCATTTGTGCTGTATTACGGCCCATGGTGGGTACTTTAAACACAGCAAACCCAATATCGCATCGGTCTCCAGGTCGGCGTCATACACTTCTACAGCCATTGTGCATACCTCCATAGAATCGCGATTCGTCGCTGAAGCCGACATTATGCTATTTCCAATGCTGTCGTTCTTTGCACCAGTTCAAGCACTAACCACAGTAGTCCGTAGTCAAAGGAAGCACTACTCGTGGACAGTATCAAAAAAGTCCAAAGGCTCGAATGCGGCGACAATAGCTTTGTTTTGGTTCGAAAATCCGGTGTTATAACAGAATGCGTAGATGCAAAATATCTTGAATTGTTGCGGATATTTACGGACTTGCACAAAACCAGAACGATAAGAGCTCGATTGTAGCGCCATATACAACGTACGGATTATGAAACTTTTTAAAATTAATTCTACTTCTCTCATCGCTTGAAAAGTCTACCTTAATATTATCCAAAACACAAATATAGCTGCAGTCACAAATGTTTACACCTCACACCTCACCAAAATAATAACCTACAAGTGACTAAATACGATAAAGCGCATGCGTTGCAAAACCAGTCCAAATTTGTCCGCACCTTCGAGCATGAACGATCTGTGACGGTTTTAAATTATTTTGGATACTTGTCGGTACGGAACCAGAACAGATAACTGACGAATCCAAAACAGTACGATAAAAACCAGAACGCTTGCCAACAACGGCGCTTGCACCTGACGTCCACTGATCTCTATTTTTCGAAACCAGAACAAACCTAATGTGTACTGGTGGTAACAGGTCTACTTTCTTCCCCAAATTATTGATCAGAGAATTGACGCGTTCTAACAAAACAGTCTCGTAGAGTTAGTTGTCCGGAGCGCCTATCTTAACGCCCTATGGTACGCCTCGGTTCACCAGTTGGTCTTCTTCCTGTTCCTCTACCGTCTTCTGTCCATAGATGGCCCACACGCATTACCTTCATTGCAGTACAACTAACACAACGACGAGTTTCACGATGGGACACACCAGAATCTCGATAGGCAACAATTCTACCCCTGCCAAAGTCACTACCGCGGTGATAATTTTGATGTCTTCGAACTCTAGGCATTTTGTTACGCTTAAGACTTGTAGACAGACACGCAATAACAGTTTTCTATATTAGTCAGCTCTCATAAACACGAATCTTTTCGCAGAAAAGTAAGAGAATTTTTTCGCAGAGAAGTATCAATGATAAGGGTCTACATTCTTCTCGGAACATGCTTTACATATAGTCTTTTTAAAATCAAGTTGAACAAATTACTCCTTCTGGGTGTAACACTCGACGTTTCACCACTAATGTTCAGGAGCAAGGGGTGTCTGCGGGCAAATTGACTAATGGTCAAGCATTAGTTTTACTACAACTGCGTTGAAACCAATAATACATATGCTTATAAACTATAAACTTTCATTTTCTAATTTCTAACTTTGGAATGTTATTTCTTGGCAATTGTCGCTAAATACGAAGCTGAAGTACTGCTCTAAACAGTATGTAGATGCATGGCAGATCATGTGTCACGTAAATGTCTCCTGCTGTTGTACTTCTGCACAAGTCTATCATACTTAAACTGGCTACCCTTCTTACTGATACCTATCGCTATAAAACATGTATATTATATTTCATGCTTTAAATACTTTTTTATGCAATAATTTCTACCTTTGTTAATCCGTTCATTACCTTTAAATTACAATATCAATAGAATTATGAACTCTCGTCTATGAGATTTCATTTTGAGAATGTGGTGTAACTCCTTATCTAAAACACAAAATTCATCTCACACAAGTTTATCTAGCTAGGTACATATATCAAATTAAACCCGGCATTATCAACACTTTTGTTCTTTTGGGAATACATTGGTGGCCAATTACATTTAATTATATTTAATTTAGTAATAATAATATTATTTCCGCTGTCCTACTATGTACATTCTGGCAATTATGGTTTTACCTTGTGTCACGAAATTCGATATCAGTGTTACTTTCCAAATAGTACTTTACGTATACAAATGGACAGAATTCTTTTATTTCGTTTTATGTTTCTCGTCGGATCAATTTATGGAAACCAAAATAAACAGTTTTAGATTGAAGTTAAACATGATGGTTTTGACACATATTTATAAAATGAATAATAACGTCTGGCTTAGACACCATTAAAGGATCTGATAGCAGGTTTGTAGTTCCAGGCAATTATAGGGAAGTATAATTGAAGCTGAAGGACACCTTGGACAAATATACATATTAATATCAGCAGCGACGGCTAAACAGATTTGTTGCAATGAGAATTCAATTCTCTATCCGAAGCTACATATATATAGCAATAATTCCCAATGCACCCGAAAATACTATTGGCAATTTTCGTAGCGACGTAAGTGTTTGATTTATAACTAACACAGAACATGGAGGATATGTATCATAAAACTCAATCGCAATATCTAATTGAAAAAAGAACAGCATACAGATGTTTCTGTCACAAATGATGAGTAAATCAGCTATCTAGAAAAATATATTTCTCCGAAATAGAATTGGTTTTGTTCTTCTTGAGCTTCGAATTAAATCATTTTTGACAAGGATAGGATTTATGACATTATTTAGGTATTCGTCCGCAAAATAGCCGTCTCCGTAAGTGTATTTTTCTAAATTCGCTTGACCTTTGCGGATGCCGGAAAGATAAATTTAACCAATTTCCGTCTCTAGCTCACGTTGAATAATGTACCGTCCGAACAATCCTCTTGTCTGTGCCGAAATCCATGCATTCTTCGAGTGCCCATCGCTTGCAGTGGCTACAAAATCAGAATGAATGTTCTACTATCCCACACAAATATGTATGTATGTATACACATTCGGAAATATTCTACCCTAACCAGTATATACAGCGTTAGTAAAAAGTCCCGGAACAGTCGAATAACTTTGTTATTTGAAAATTATGATTTCTGAAATTTGGTATGGGGGTATAGTTAATATAAATGCATTTTATGCAATACAGTTTATATTTTTTTCACTTCCGGTTTAATCGGCAATACGTCCAACTTTTTTTTTTAAACGGAACGCCCAGATTTTTTTAACACTTTTGAATGCAAAATAAAAAACTACGTTCAGGAAGTATTAAGATGTTTATTTTTATTCACAAGAAAACAGTTAAAAAGTGTCCTAATACAGAAAAATCAAGATACCTATCTATTCAGGTTGCGATTACAATAATTGTTCATAATGCTCTCCATTTACAATTTGACAAAAATGTAAACGGTCAGTAAAATTTCTTATTGAATTTTGTATTTGTTCTGGAGTGATGCGATTGGCTTCTTGAACTATTCTCTCTTCCAATTGTTCAAGATTATGGGGACGATTTTTGTACACTTGACATTTCAAGTGACACTAAAACAAAAAATCTACTGACGAGAGATCTGGCGAACGTGATGGCCATTCGATTGCTCCTCTACGTCGGATCCAGCGTTCCGGAAAAATTTCATTCAAATAATCGCGGACATTATGGGCAAATGGGGGGGAGCTCCATCTTGTTGAAATCAAAAATGTGCATTGGTGTGCAAACATACCTATGTTTGCATTTGGAAACAGGGCCGCAAGTGCTGGAACAACCTCATTTCGCAATAAATTTAAGTAGACGTTGCCAGTTAAATTTCCTCTTATAAAAAATGGTCCTATGATGTTGTTTCCAACAAAACCAGCCCAGACATTCACCTTTTGAGGACGCTGTGTATTGACTTCTTCAATCCAATGCGGATTTTCAATTGACCAGTAGCGACAATTATGTCTGTTCACAGTGCCGTTGAGACAAAACGTTGCCTCGTCTGAAAAAATGATGTGATCTAAAACATTAGGCTGCTGCTCGATCAATTCCGTCATTGTTTCGCAAAAATGTAGTCTACGATCTGGATCATCTTCAGTTAACTCATGGACGGGATACATTTTATAGGCTTTCATTCTTGCTGATTTAAGAATCTTATGAGCAGATTTTTGAGAGATCTCATGAGTTTGACCTAATTCTGTTGTGGACACGTGATGATTTTCTTCCACTGTAAGTAACACATTCAAACTAGTTTCTTCATCTGTTGCTATTAATGGACATCCCCTTCTAGGTAAATCCTTCGCCTGACGAAAGACTTCAAACTTTTGAATTGTTCGGCATACCGTACTTTTACTAATGTGACGATCCGGATAAACACTATTAAACAAAATACGAACCTCTTCAAAAGAACGTTGACGATCACCGGACCCACGCATCATTAATATCTCAATTCGTTCTGATTCAGTAAGTTTTACTACCATTTTCAAATGTGTCAATATCTAAAATAAGTAAATTTATAGCGATGCAAAAGTTAAAACGCTTTTAAAATTGTCAAATGTGACGGCAAAAAGAATGCAAACACTAAACAAAAACTTTTTTCAAAGGTACCTTGTTTTTTCTGTATTAGGACACTGTTTTAATTTTTTTACTGTTTTCTTGTGAATAAAAATAAACATCTTAATACTTCCTGAACGTAGTTTTTTATTTTGCATTCAAAAGTGTTAAAATAATCTGGGCGTTCCGTTTAAAAAAAAAGTTGGACGTATTGCCGATTAAACCGGAAGTGAAAAAAATATAAATTGTATTGCATAAAATGCATTTATATTAACTATACCCCCATACCAAATTTCATAAATCATAATTTTCAAATAACAAAGTTATTCGACCGTTCCGGGACTTTTTACTAACGCTGTATATGTATATGTACTTCATTCCAAGCAGAACGTTAACAACAGACCAGGTAAATACACTATGCATGAAACCAGTTCACTGGTCTTGTTATACATTATATGAAAAGGTCGTTAGATGAATTGTTGTGTGTTGTGGTTCAATAAAAAATTATAAATTATTCTAATAGCTATACGTCTAATAGTGGACTTTTAGAAATTTTAGTTAGAACTAATCACGCAGCGAACTATATTGACAATTTTGTCGGTTGCGTCAGTGATATAAATTCAAACTAAAAACTTGATAAAAGTTATGAGCTCCAAATTAGAGAGGTTCAGTACTACTGAACCTCTAAGTATTCCACTAACCTGCCAGAAAATATTACCATGACTCGAAAGCATTTGGAAAATAATTAATGATTATATTATTAGTAGTTATATTATTAGTAATAATTATGCGGATTTTTGCAAATCTTTTAAAATTACGAGTGATGTTCAAAATCTCTACAGTTTCAAACGCTTGAAATTACACAGCATGGACTATTCTTTAACGTACAATTTTATCTCACGGCAGCAGTTAGTCTGCAAAAAGTTATAATTTATATTCGAAAGCATCAAACAAAAAGCAACATACATAATATGGAAATCCTCTACCAACGATCGCTTGCAGGTGGCATTGTTTGCACAACTTTATTAGTTGTCATGCAATGACGCTACAAAAAACTACAAGAAGGAAAATCTTTGTTAAAACAAGTTTCCTTCTTCTAACGTATCTCCATACTCGTTTCATCTCTTCCACTCGAAGAAGCTGTAATGACCGCCGTCTTCTTTAGACTGCCGACATTAACATGTCGCGTCTTCTACTTTACCCATACTAGCCAGGTATGTATTCCAATACATACTTGTATCCGCTAAGACATTTGGGGCAAAAGTAGTTTATGTCACTGTGGTCTCCGGTCTCCATGGTCTTTTTAGTGATTTTACTGGATGTCTCTGAGTATCCGCACTTTGTTGCCTTCTTCTCTCGTAGATTTTCTTCTTTTTCTGGGTCAAAAGGTCTATCGTATGTAATTACTTGTCCCAACTTGAGCACGTGTTCGGACACCATACGGTTCGATCTGATTGTCCTGAAAGTTGCCCGTTGGTGTACTGAAATCATTTCCTTTCGGCAGTTGTTGTCCAGATTTCTCGTTCATACGATAGTATGGAATACTTCATCAAAATTACAGGATTACTTGTTGCTGGCCATCCTGCTTTAACCATAAATCAATACAACGTCGTTCTTACCTAGCTGCTTTATAGTTGGCTACTACATCTGCTTCCAGAAAGTTATCTCGCTCTAAGCAGTCCTAGGTAGTTTACTTAAGTCTTCGGAAGCATTATTTCTATCTTCACTGTAGCTGGAAAGCTAGGTAGTTTACTTAAGTCTTAATTCTAAATCATTTGCGTACCGCATCAGATACAGTATACGTAAGTCGGAATCTAACGCATAGGGCCTTATGATGCTTATGGTGCTTCTTCTTCATATATACTTATATATAATCTTTCTATAACTTAGATAATTGCGTAGAATCCTAAGTAAACAAGATAGCGTATTGAACTTGGATCTCCAACATAAGATCCTACCAAGCGAAATTAAATACGATTTTTATGTCTTGAGTAGTGAGTATTATCAAGAGCTTATTCCACTATTTGTAGGTTCTTAACATTTTTTTCTTTTTTTTTTGGTAAGGGGAAACCGCTTGGCCCCGGGGCACCGGTTCACTGTGTCTCAGGAGTGTAGGGCGTTACTCCGGCCAAAAGCTCTCGTCGGCCTTCTCTTACATTCCGGTACCGTCCACAGGACATAACTTCGGAATGCCAGCGGCATTTGACACTCTAGTGCCTTCCAACGGCTAGGTCTTCAAGGGATCGAGGCGCAGGCTTATCTCTTCTCTCGTCCAGCTCCCTCGCTGATAGGACACGGGCCACGTACTTGCTAACAGGATCCCAGTTTTTTTGACTTTCCAACATGGTACTTATGACGGACTTCTTGTCTATGTTTTGACCCGTTTTTCCGACCAGCTCTCGTCTCTCCTCTGCCCATTTCGCACATGACAAGCACCGCATGCTCCAGGGAGTCAAAGAGACCGCAGTAGCGGCAAGTGTCCACCGCTGAGAGTCCGAACCTCTTTCGGCGCGATCTGAAATACCCGTGCCCTGACAAGAATTGCGTAAGGTGGTAGTTCGCTTTCCTGACACTGCTGCTCACCCAAGGTCTTAGGTCAAGGTCTTGGTCCAAGCTGACGTCTCACAGTTAGTCCATATTTTCTGCCACTTTTTCAGAGTGTACTCCCTTCCCTTTGGTCTCTTCAAGGCAATGTCCTTTCTCTTCGTTTGGAAGACCCTACACTGTTCTTGTGCCAGCAGATGCATGGGACGAACCCCCGCCAACACCTGGACAGTACTGGCTGCCACGGTCCGGTAAGCACTAGTCACGCGAATTAGCGCCCTTCTTTGTAGGCGGTCGATTGCCTCTCAGTGCCGTTTAAACTCTAGAGCCCTCCGCCATGCACGCACAGCATATAAGGTCTATGACTGCAAAACCCCGTACAACATCTATCTCGGCCTGGTCCCTGGTCCTCCGATGTTTGGCATGATTTTTGTGAGTGCTGTCTGGGTCGCCTCTGTCTTCTCGGCTAAGTACTTGATGTGGGGGCTAAAAGGCAGTCTATGATTCAGAACCACACCCAGATCCTTAAGCTCGCGCTTGGAGGCTATTTGAGTACGAGCCAAGCCGAAGGAGAAATTCAACATTCCTCCTGGGCCCTTTAAGATCACTGTCTCTGTCTTCTGGGGCTAGTTTCAGTCGGCTCTCATGCATCCAGCAGCCCACCTGCTTAAGGGATTCGTTTGTCTTAAAAACGAGGTTTCGCACATCATCCGCCTCGACCAGCAACGCCAGATCGTCCGCATATGCTATGGCCGTTACACCGCTTATCCACTCCCGGTTGACCACACCGTCATAGAGGACGTTCCACAGAGTGGGTCCAAGGACGGAGCCCCGCGGAACCCCAGCTTCGATATCCATTTTGCTCCCCTTTTCCAAGGATGATCTTTCTCTCACTGAAGTAGTCCTTACGTTCCTAACAATTAATTTTCTCTAAATAACGAAAATATATTCATGAACACCAAATTATTAATATGTGGTAGATACCTTTATTGAACTCAAAAACTGTGAATAGTGGTAAATTGCTTGGGATTATTAGTAATTCTAAAGTTTATATTTCATATCTAAATCAATTAAGATTTTGTGTATTAAGAAAGCAATCAGCCTTGTATGAAAATGTCATAACAGTGTGATTGTAATTGAAATTTAAGTTCAACTGATTGTTTAGGAAAAATAATTCTAATTTCAAGTCAATAATACTTCAACAGAAAAAAAGTCATTTGCACTATGTTTATCTTAAAACCCACTGATTCGGTGTTGATATTCTACATACATACATAATTTATAAATAG
>SMLS01061208.1:0-22544 GCA_004785975.1 Popillia japonica
ACTCTGTTCTCCTAAACAGCAGAATTCAATATTTCGGAAAGGCTTATTGAACTTTGCAATGTGCACCAACTTAATTTACATTTTACGATCTAGTCGAGCAAAACATAACAATAGGGGCGGAGACAAATAGAAATATTGTGGAGTTTATACTACTAGCGACACGTAGCGGAATTACGTTGTCCCTATTTGGTACGAAACAGCCTTAACGTTACCCATCGTCTGTTTTTCAACTAGACAGTAAAAATGAAACAAGCAGGTGTGCAGTGGTATTATTTTTTATTGGTATGCGTCGTCGCAATATACCAATAGTAATAATTTTATACCTGACGTTTATCTTCTGTATTTTTGGAGTATTATTGTATCAGATTTGCATTTATAACAGTCAAGTACAGGAGTGCCACATTAATAGGACGGGGGTGGCTGACAGATAAGTAAAGCGCTGTATTGTGCAGTTTTACACAAAAGTAATAATAATATAATTATAATATAATAATAATAATAATATAATTTTCTAAATATAAAATTACGAATTATTAAATTATAAATTAGCTTTATTTAATTTAAATCACTGAAATCTGCATAAGCGCTGAATTCTCTGATTGTATTACACATTGTGAAATAAATGTTAAAAATACATTTAAATTGCACATTTTTGTTCAGTAGCAATTTACATTCGAGAACTAGACAATGCATGTTGATCAACCTGTAGCGAGATGCTGTATATTGTATGATTTAATTTGATATTTATATATTTTTTATATTTAATAAGACAATCATACGCCTTCCAGGCTACGTTCTAAACAAAGTTGTACATATTTTGTTGAAAAATCCCCGTTTTTCATAAATGCTGATATATGCTCACAAATCTTGCAGGTTCTCTCCATATTTAACTGGCGCACTATTGGTGCTAATAGCAGTCGTACCTACAATGTGTGGATGGAGAATATAGTGTTAGTGCTAATGCTTGAAATTCCATCCATTTTTTGTCGCCTCTATGTTCTGAATGAATCTGATCTTCAATCCGATAATTCACTGTGTGTAGAGACTCTATAGGCCAATACATTAAACATGAAGTGACTCTGGCACAAAAATGGACGCCGGGGGCTAATAATCACACTTTATAGGAAGCAGTTTTAAGAAGACTTAAATTCTAAAGGGCAAATATTCAATTTTCTTTGGTATACGTTCAGTTGGATCGTACTAGTAAAAATAGTATCACACGTACAATAAATGTATTGTACGAGTATGTACTTGCGCCTTACATATCTTCTACTGATTTTTGCGTTCTTTATAAATTTGCTTGTCGCGTGCCATTAGTGTGACATTAATGGACAAAATCAAAATTTATATGAAGGCAAAAATTTGGAATATTAAACACACAAGTTATATCTTTAATACAAAACAGTATTAGTAGATAAAAAAGCATCTCCCGAAACCGACGACATGGAGTTAGTCATTTATCTTAAGAAGTGCAATTTATGACAAAATAAAATTTTATGTGGGTAATAACCGCCTACTTTGCGAACGGCTCGATTGAAATTTATGGTCTTGTTTTGATAAGCACCATGACTGATATTTACATATAAATACCTCCAATTCACAAATTGTGTGCATATATTCCTATAAACAATGCTGGCTGCACCTGCATCTGCAATAAGAGAAAAACTGATACAAATTAACAGGTTTACGAAATCTCTACACTATAAATAACAAAGCATTAAAGTTTTTCATAAATCACACCACAATCTGATTCTTTTATAACTGTTCAAATGTTTTCTTGTATTTTGGCTCGTTTTTGATTTACCCCAAAGTTGACCTTTCCAAACAACGTTTACTGAAATTACTGATACACTAGGGTGACAGAGTAAAATAGACACGTACTAATTCAAATAAAAAATATATTCTAGTTATATACATAACATATTTTGAAATTACTAAATGTACTTAATATTTAGTCAATGCACCTTTGCTGGTGTGAAGAATTGCAATTCGTCGGGGCATGGAATCTATTAAATTATTAATGGTCTCTTCGAATATATTTAGCCATTCCTCTGTAACAGTAGGTACAAGTTCATCTTTATTACTAGGTGTCCGGGGTCGCTTTGCCATAGTTTGTTGAAGTATGTGCCACACATTTTCAATTGGGTTCATGTCCGGTAATTGCCCTGGCCATGGAAAAATTCGAATCCCCTACTCATTCTTGCACGCGGTTGTCGTTCTTGCTTCGTTAAGATCTATCGAACCTTGTAAGCGTGGAATAGTTGTGACAATACTAAACTCTGAACTAATTCCTTCTACACAGTAGCCAATACCCTAATGTCAATAGACATTTATTACTTAATTCTTAGAATTTGGATATTTACGTAGCCATAAATCTTTACCTGGTGTCTATTTTACTCTGTCACCCTAGTGTATTTCATTGATCACTAAAAACACTGATGTGTTCAAAAAATTCATTTAAAAGAATTAGTACATCAAGGAAAAAGTAATATCTTACAACCAGTAAATCACGTATAATACTATTTAGAATAATTTGGTGATGTAGAACGTCCTGGTGCACTTTTCTATGAAGATCATTGCTGAATTCAAAACTCGGCAATTGCAATTATACATATTTTCTATGAACATTTCTAGAAACTTGTGTTATATACATATAGGCTTACTTATATGTATACATAGTATTATGTTACACTATGTAAATATACGATTATTAATAGTCGCGGCTTTAAATATCAGATTATTTGAAATTAACTTTAATTTTCAACGATCGAGTTTAAGTAATATATACTAATCGTCTAACGTACTTATAATATATCGCTTTTATCGTATTCTGAGAACGATGTACATCATTTTCTCATTTGGTCAAATTTGCATTGCAAATTCCCAGATTTTTTAGTGTTATTATCATTTGCTCGCAATTAAAATACTTGTTTACTTTTACGAAATCAAGTTCAATCAGATCCACGAAACTCTACCCACACAAAAGGAAGTACGTATGTACTTATTTGAAAAAAAAAAAAATAAATAAATGGAATCGCATATGCAGGTATAATTTATATTTTAGGAATCAAGTTACGAACAAGTTTGACCTTACAAAAAAAGTAAATCTGTTTCCTTTTAACATTTGATCATAAAGGTAAGCGACTTTTTTAGTATTAGTAGAAGTAGTTATATTGTGCGATTGTTTTTGCTACTGGTTTCTAATATGTACATGGAAAGACATTTCATTTGTAAACTGATTTAAAAACGTTATAAAATTGAGTTATACCACTGAACTGTATAGAGAACTGTAGTGTCTACATACAGTATTTAAAAAAAATAATCCTATCCTTTTAGAAATTTAGCTGCTCATGGCGAATTATCTTAAATATAGAAAATGTACTAGATATGTGAACGAAAATTTCGTGGCAGAACTATTTATTATTGAGTAAATAGCTTAAAAAAATCAAGCATACAATAATGAAACATAAAATTCTATAACAAACATTTAATAGTATCCTGGAGGCAATATTTAATATGACCGCCTTGATTGCAATTACAGCTTCACATCGTCTATCCATCGATTCTATCAACTCCTGACATATATTCTTGTCAATTTTCATCCAGTCAGTACTAACAACCGTCATGAGAAAATTAATATTAGTAGGTCGTTGACGTGAAATGGCTTGTTTCAAAATGGACCACAAATGTTCAACTGGATTAAGGTCCGGCGATTATGCAGGCCAATGCAGTACCATTATCCCGTTGGTATGAAACAAATTTTGCACAATCTTGGCATGCTTTGGATCCCGATCTTGTTGAAATATAAACTCATTGTTAAGGCCTAATTTTTCTGCAGACAAACGAAGTTTTGATTTAACTATATTCAAATATTTTTCTTTAGTCCATCAATGCATTCGGAGTTATTATTTTCTACATATTGTAGGTATCACTTGAAGTAGTTATCCAAAAACTAACGATAATTACTGCAGTAGTGATGAGTTGAAGTAATATATCTTATAAAGCTCTTATATGTATATACATCCAAAATTTACATTTCCAAAAACTATTCAACTGTTTGTTATTAATTGCTAAATGTTAAAACTACATATTTTTTGTATTTCACGGTGTTACGTATTAATAGCTAAAGTCTATCTATTTATCCCGCAAAAAGGTTAATTGTGTTTAGGGGCATTTATAGATTCATGTTTGAAGATTACTATTTGAAGATTGCTGTAAAAAGTATGTTGCTGGATGAAAAAAAAAATCAGAAAGCTGGTATTTTTAATTTGTTGAAGTGATATAAATCGTTGCCGATTTTATAGTAATTGTTATAGTAGAACTGCAGTACGTAAAATTTCTATTAGGGCGTTTTGGATAAATTTGAATTAAAAAAATAGGTTCTTTCTCTAACAAAGTCATCTTCTGTTAGTACTAATTGCCAACATTGTTTCGTATTAAAATGTGACCTGAGTTCATTTCCCATATCTTATAGGTGTTAGTGGTTTTATATGAAAAACATCCATTCCTTTGTTCCAATCCCTTGTGCTGCTTTCCTTTAAATTATAACTCAGTTGTTTAATGTGTCAGTCACGACTGACCTCTTCACGTGAAATATTTGACCCCCACTCTTTATTTTTCTTTTGACTATGGGTTTTGATCATTTTTTTATTTTGTTATTGTCTGGTTTGCAACTTGAGGTGAAGGACGAACATTAGCATCTTTAATATATATTGAGTGACATTAGAAGTGTTACAACCCGCAGGAAGCATTTCTTTACTTTATTTTTTGGCAATGTGATGAGCTTTACATCAAAAATGAAAAGATAACATTTGCAAAAAATTTTAACACGAAAAAAAAATGTGTACACGTTTAGGGATCGACAAAATCAGATGGTCGATATCTGCTTGTGGCACCTCGTTCCAAGCATATTGAACTTCGTTGATGATATCCCACACATGTTCAATGGGGTGTAAATTCGAGGAACGGGACGGCCATAGCAAAACATTAACGCCTGGTTCTTGGGGAAAGTCTATAGTTCGACGAGCAATATGCAGACGTGCATTCTCTTACTGAAAACGGACGTGTGGATGACCATATAGATAAGGTGGTAAAGTGATTTGTAGGACAACATCAACGTAACGCGCAGCTCTCATACTGCCTCGAATAAACAGAAATGGTGATCGGCTACCATGAGCAATAGCGCCTGAAACCATTACTCAAACAGTCCGGTGTACATGTCTTTCAATAGCAAATCCAATCGTTGCACAAAACGACATTATGCCATTTTGCTACCGAATGCTGCCGTTCTCTGCACCAGTTCAAGCGTCGACGCCAGTGGTCCGCAGTCAAAGGAACGGTGTGGACGGTATGAAATAGGTCCAAAGGTCCGAATACGGCGATCTTGTGTATGGATGGTAACAGCTTTACCTTCTCCAAACAATTGCTCAGTGACTCGTTGAGTTAGTTGCCTGTAGGACCTATCTTAACGCTCTGTGGTACGCCTTGGTTGACCAGTTTGTCTTCTTCGTGTTCCTCTATCTTCTTCTGTCTTGTGCCAATTTCTCGATAGGACAAACCAACATATCGATAGGCAACAATTCTATACATATGGTGATAATTATGACGTCTTCGAACTCTAGGCATATTGTTACGCTTAACACTTGCATGAACATGATTCTCTTTGCAGGCAAGTAAGATATTTTTTTTCGCAAAAAAGTATCAATGATAAAGAGTTGACATTCGTATCATAGTATGCTTTAAGTATAGTCATTCTGACAAAAAACCAAGTTGAACAAATTACTCCTTCTAGGTGTAAGACTTCTAATGTCACTGAGTATATTAGTAAGTATATAAGTTCAGTAAAATTGTATAATTTTGAGTTTTAGCTTGAAATGTGGGGTTGGCTTATTTTGTTTTGGTATTATTTAAAACTTATAAAACGAGGTTAACTGCATTTCAAGCACTCTTTATTGTTTTAAGTTGGTTTGAGTCTGTTACAACAATGTACATACATTCTGCTCGTCTAAATATTTCAGCATTTTCAAACAATTACGAAATTGCAACGACTTTAAATAGCCATTTTTTAATGTTGGGGCTTCTAGTAATAACTTGGCGATCAACTGTGATAGATAATGGTAGAAAATACCTCCAGCAATTGAATGTTTTATTTCAAGAGATACAGTTTCTATCAACTTAGATAATATTGGAAGTGTTTACAATCTTTTTAATTATCAAAACTCTATTTAATGAGCTTCCATAGTAATTTATACGAGATTATTAGTAGTAATATCCCTAGGACAGTGATAATCACGAAATAATTTTATTACTTTCCGAGAGCACGTTGCTTGGTAACACCCCGATGCCGTAGGCGGAGGGATGTTACCTAAAGAAACGTGCTAGAGGAAAGTAATAAAATTATGAGGATTTATGTCTGTTCGTGGGATATTTGGTCAGAAAATTTTTGGCTTTTTAAATTAACGTTAACATTTATTTATTAAAAGAACAATTATTGAAAGTACAATTTGAGAAACTAAATGAGCTTGCAAAAGTTGCTGAATTTGTTTCCAATTTATCTATATTTTCACTATTTAGTTCTCCAAATCGTGATATTTCGAAAATTAAATTTGAAACTGTCAAAAGTTTTACATAAGCAGTGATATGACATTGAATCAGGCGACAGTCGGGGTGTTATCGCTAGTGATAACATTCCGGGGTAGTTATCAGTATAATCAAATGTTGATTGGATATCCTGATACATGTGACATAAAAGGATTAATTTTGATTGGTCTAAAATTGAATCCAAAAATTTTCAGTAGTAATATCCTTAGGACAGTGATAATCACGAAATAATTTTATTAGTTTCCGAGAGCGCGTTGCCTGGTAACATCCCGACTTTTGACTAGCAGAAACGTGCTAGTCAAAAGTTTTACATAAGCAGTGATATGACATTAAGTCAGGTGACAGCCGTGGTGTTATCGCTTAGTGATATGATGGTTGGATTCAATTTTCGACCAATCAAAATTAATCCTTTTATGTCACATGTATCAGGATATCCAATCAACATTCCTCATAATTTTATTACTTTCCTCTAGCACGTTTCTTTAGGTAACATCCCTCCCCTCCGTTACCAAGCAACGTGCTCTCGGAAAGTAATAAAATTATTTCGTCATTATCACTGTTCTAGGGATATTACTACTGAAAATTTTTGGATTCAATTTTCGACCAATCAAAATTAATCCTTTTATATCACATGTATCAGGATATCCAATCAACATTTGATTATACTGATAACTACCCCGGAATGTTATCGCTAGCGATAACACCCCGGCTGTCACCTGACTTAATGTCATATCACTGCTTATGTAAAACTTGACAGTTTCAAATTTAATTTTCGAAATGTCACGATTTGGAGAACTAACTAGTGAAAATATAGATAAATTGGAAACAAATTTAGCAACTTCTGCAAGCTCATTTAGTTTCTTAAATTGTACTTTCAATAATTGTTCTTTTAATAAATAAATGTTAACCTTAATTTAAAAAGCCAAAAATTTTCTGACCAAATATCCCACGGACAGAGATAAATCCTCATATTTTTATTAGTTTCCTCGAGCACGTTTCTTTAGGTAACAACCCTCCGCCTACGGCGTCGGGATGTTACCAAGCAACGTGCTCTCGGAAACTAATAAAATTATTTCGTGATTATCACTGTCCTAGGGATATTACTACTGATACTTTTATACCCAGGATTATCAAAGTTTTTCACTTCTTCTGGAAATCAAAGTTTGGCACAGATAAATGTGCTGCAACTCTTCTTTGCAATGATAACATATTTATGTTAAAAATATTTCAAAAAACGAGAGAACATTTAAAAGAATTAGGAAATTGGACTTTATTTAGAGACATTTGTTTATTTTTCTAACAATTGTCTTGCAATCATTCTTTTCTATGACTGTTATTTGACAATATTTAGAAATAAGTACGCAATATCCTAAGTATGTATACATATGTATAGGTATATGATTTATAACTGCATCAATGTTACAAATTAATTTGTTTAATTTAACGGAACTTGTGTCAGAGAAAAACAGATGAGCAAAAGACTAGATGACTTTACAGTTGCTTCTTGATTTATACGCAATAGCGTTTTTATTTTTAAAATTTTTATGGTCAATCGAAAATTTCCATGGGATAATTTTTTGAAATCTGTTTGAATTTTCTATTCATGTTTGGGCAGGTATTGTAATTTTTTATGTAAAAATTATCATACCTTTGTAAGTAGTATAGGTACCTTGAAGGCCATTACAGAAAAAGTAACGTTTTCATATTTTTTTCTTTCTGCGTACACCCCAGAAACACTATTATTAAGTGCTGATTTTGACCCCTGTTTGCCTGGCCTAGTTTTTTAGTAATATGTTGCTTATTAGTAACAAGTAACACTACTTCTACATAAAAATGACATTTTTGAATTTAGTAAACTCTATTAATTATGTGTTTACAAGTCGTATTCATGTTCATTGTAACTTTACTTTCGAAAATATTTGATAAATTGCATTCATGGCTAATTCAAATATCGTTTCGGTCATTAAATAAATTCATAATTTTATTTTCATTTCAGGTTCGCATGCCATTAAATATTAATTTTCGAGCAAAACAGAAGGACCTTATAGTTAATATTGGCAAGAAACATTTACTATGCGGAATAAAAGGTCAGCCTCCGATTGTTGATGATGATTTTCCACACGAAATAAAACTAGAGGAATCTACATGGGTTATAGAAGATGGAAAGTCTCTGCTTCTAACTATAGAAAAGGTAAAATTCGAACGTCATTCTAGGAAACTATTCCCTTTATTGTCTTCTATGTAGGTTAATAAAATGAATTGGTGGTCTAAACTAGTTGTATCTGATCCTGAAATTAGTACTAGAAAAATAAATCCAGAACCGTCAAAACTTAGCGACCTAGATGGTGAAACAAGGGGACTTGTTGAAAAAATGATGTACGATCAGAGGCAGAAAGAGTTAGGTCTACCAACTAGTGAAGAACAGAAAAAACAAGACGTCATCAAAAAGTAAGAACAATAATTATTCAATGCCGCATACTTTAACTCTAATATTGGTTTTCAGGTTTATGGAACAACACCCCGAAATGGACTTTTCAAAATGTAAATTTAATTAACGAATATCCACTTCTTGTTATTTTTTATATACTTATTTTACACATCCATTTTGTATTTGAGTATTCTACCTATGTAATGTGTCATAATAAAATGCAGTACTAAGTGTATAATACTTTATTAAATAAATTGAATAATTAAACAATTTCAGTGGAAATATCAAGACAAATTCTATAAAATTTAATAAATGCGTTAAAAATCGGCCATTATATACATTTACATTAAAAACATAATAAATAGCGTAAAACAATGTTTAAAATATATTTAGCCTAATTAATGATTAATCCAGTTAAATAAGAGTCCACAACCAAGATATAATTCATTGGTACAAATCAAACGTAATATGTTCGAAGCAGGTGAATTATTATAGAAACAACAAGAACAGTAAATGCCACACCAAGGCCAAGAATGTACATCATTTTACTTGTTTCCGGTTGTTTACCAGCTCCTTCATGACTTTCTGATTCCAGAGTTTCATTGTACATATCAACTAAATCTGAAAAGACACAAATAAATATTTTTGTATATAATTTCATAATTTTGAAGCAGCTTCAATAAGTACATTGCAAGAAGGTTTGTATTATAAAAACATTAATATATTCCAATTTTCAAATTCTATAAAATAACTGCTTTTCGGTATTGCTTAATTGATAATAGTTTGCAATATACCTAATACAACAGAATTTCATCAGTTCAATCTATTTGGTTAGCTGTGGTGAAATAGAGAAATGGTATCACATCGCCAAATGCGATTCTATTCTTTAGTTTGGTCTATGGTTTGGTACTCTATTTACAATTCTACCTCTTTCCTCGCGCCGCACTCTTCCCCCATTGCTTCGCTTGGTTTCTATAGCTTTGAATGTGTCGACAACGGTAACATAACCAATAAACTCAAAATCGGAAGAACGTTGATATCTCGACTTCAATATTTGTTTCGATATTAAAAAATTGTAAAACGAGAGTTCGAAACAAAATAAAAATTCTATATTTTGTTTTAAATACATATAAACATATAACGTACTATTTATTTTGCGGTTTATATAATGATGCGCCTCTATCTTCAGGGCAATGAATGCAACATGGATACAGTCTACAGCCCCGATAACCCAGGAAATCTAACGCTTCTCATGAAATATTATTTAATTTGATCTTTTCGTTTGCTGTGTTTGGAAATAAAATTTTGTGGGGTGCAATATTATTATTCTCCATTTATTGTTAAAATTGCTTCGCGTCTATTAATATGTTGAATTATATTCCCGAAGATATACATACATATGTATATAAAAGTTGAGGGGAGTATTCTTCGAAGTAACGATTATACAAATAACTACAATGGAATACAAGTGATTTGCTTACGATCTATGATCTCTATGATGAGTTGAATTTCAAAAACAATACCAAATGAAACGAAAAAAAAAACCTAAAAAATTTATAGTAATTTCGCAATTAAATTATTGGTTACCTTGAAATTTTCATGTACTTTGACAAATTTGCCGAAGATTGTCGAAGCACAATTCTATAGCACAAACGATTTTGATAGAGTACAACATATACGATTCTATTCCAAACGATAGAATAGATTTAGTCGATTCTACAGAATAGAATTCTGTTTTAAAGAGTTCCACCACTGATTGTCAATGGAATATGAGTACATTCTAGTATTTTTATGGAGCCTGCAGATATCTGAAAGTTGTTAATGGCAGCCTTACACAAAAGTTCAACCGAGTTGTTGAAATTATCAATAGTAAACAGTGAATTAAATGTCACTATAAAGTAGCAATTTTAATCTACACTGATAATTATTCAATTATAAACTAATATACCTGTAAATATTTATACATTACCACTACCAGTTATACATAACAGCAATACACATAAACAGTTTGGTTTTTATAATACAACAGAAAAATATATTCAAAATACCCCAAAAATTGCAATACAAACCTGCTTGCCCTTCTATGTCTTTGATAGTATCCTTTTCAGCAACTCTAATATCAAGTAATTCTTGTAATGATATTTGCGCTTCTTGTGGACCTTCTCCAGGAAAGAGGTAATCTGATAGTGTTACTTCAGAGTTTGGCAGTTGGACTAGTACTCTTCGGGGTGGTTCATGTATACTATTTGTATCTATCGTATATTAAATATAAACAGTTTGAAAGGCACAAACATATCTATAATATAATATGTACCTTCAGGAGAACCATGCTCTTCTTCAATTAATGAATCCCAATGCATGTCCAAGCGAGCAGCTAAACTTCTAACGAGATCCTCAGTGAGAGCTTTTGTTGCGGCACGAACTGTCGCCTTTGGGTTGAGCCATATCTTGCATGCAACTTGCCCAGTTAATTTTATATGCCCGCCATAGTTTAACACATTTACAGGTTGTGATATCTCTTTGCAATCCTAAAACATAATTGCGAGCGTAGTTAAGTGCATAGCACACATACATATTATTCTTTAAGATTAATAACAGATGGAAGAAATATTAACATCAGCCGTGAACAGCAATACAACCGCAATTAACCGAGACCGTCAGTATCATCAACAATGGTCTCGTATCTAATTAAGAAAATTACAATCAGCCTTCTGACACTAGAACATCGATGGCTTCTGTATTACTTATCTTTCTTGTTTATCTGTACTGATACAAGAGCAGCGGTTTTCCACAAATCTGAATTTGGAAATAGATTTTTCTTATGTGATCTTTTATGGTTTTTATTTCTCTATATACGAAAGTGGTCTGGTATGTGAGGTGACTAATACAAAAATCGTAACACTATGTACACGACGTGAAAGTTTGTGTGATTCAAATTTTAGTTATCAACAGTCAAAAAGTTTGGTTGTTTTGAAAATATGCATATGTAAACAATTTCGTGCTGTTCACACTTTCATGTCGACTAAAACCAAACAGATTAAAGACAAGTTAGGTCATGCTCATTTATTCAAAACTCATCTCATGGATCTCATTCAAATATTCGTTAATTCAATGTGTGATAGTCGCCATTGCTGACATATCAAATGAACGTATTGGATACGTAAGATGGATACAGTGTTCGCCAACAAAACTGAAAACAAATATGTATGATCAGCGTTTGAGCCTTTTCTGGAGCAATTGCACTTACTTTTCCTGTAGCTTTATGTCGACAATATCTGAATACATCTGTAAACTCAATACAAGAATTCACTGATAACAATGAGTAAAACCCGGTTGAAACCGTCAGAATTAACAAGGCAATGGGACTTTTAGGATGCTTATCATGATTATTTTCTCCAAAAGCATGTAACAATTAGAATGTTGAATGTAAACATGGAAGAAACAACCGCATTTAACTAGAAAACTGGTTTACTCCATAAACTTAGCATTCGACTTTTTTTGTTTAGGAACGTGCACAAAATTGGCTTGATTGTAAAAGATTTTCAAGAAACAAATGGTGATTATAGTTGAAACAAACGATTATTTTATTGCGTCTGATTTGTGGAACTGAACAACTTGAATATTGAATCGTTGGAATAAGGATATAAAATGAAAAGAAAACTATGTTGAAAAATAAAGCTAAGCTGATCTAAAAATGAAATCAAAAAATATGCTTTATGTTAATTACCTCACATTTTAGACCACCATCGTACTATCTACTACATATCGGATAACACACAAGTAACTGACGCTAACTTACAGTACTGTGCATACGATAGTAGCACTCTTTAGAATTGTTTCAAAATCAAATATGCGAGATTAAAAAAACAAGCATAACGTTATATGAAAGGAAATATATTCTATTTTATACAAATTAATATATGTATTTTTATGACCTTTTTTTACTTGTTATTTTTCTGATATTTTTTTCCACTTATATTGAATTTTAACAAATTAAGCTCTTGACTAGGTTTTTTTGCCATGGTTTTCCCTAGTCCTTGAACTGAATTGTTAGAGCTTGACAAAAAATACATTGACATAAGGATCATTATTCTTATGATTATAATTTTACATTTCAAAAATATCTTTAATTGTCCACTATTGTGTAAACATAATCCTATATATCACGATATTACTGAATTTCTTTGTCTGTAGATAATTTTGTTGATAGGCATGGCTAGTTATTTACAATTACTTGACACGAATTAAATGTCAATTTTATTTCACTGACGAAGTTGTAACGAAAACAAATTATATTTTAAAGGTTTTGGAATAAATTTGATCTTTATTCGAATTACAGTGTTGTAATTGACCTACAAGTGGAAAAAATATCAGGAAAATAAGATTTTAGACAAAATAAATGCATAAAAAGAATTCTGGTTTAATATTTAGTATGTCCTCCTTTATTTTTTAAAACAACTTGAATTTTGTCAGATACAGTTTGAATTTATTTTGGAAGAAATTTTTGCGGTAGTCGTTCCCATTGTTGTTGCAACACTTTCCACAGTTCACCTAAAGATTTTGGCTGTCTTTCTTCTTTCTTTTGATCTAAGTAGTTGCACACATTTCCTAATATACAGGATGTCCCAGCTTTTAGTTTACAGGCATTATCTACGTTCATTGTAGAGCTATCAAAAAAATGTTCAAATAGAAGTTACTTGATATCATATTATGTTAAAAATGACATATTCTGTTTTTTATTTGTTCGTGACCTTGGAGGAGATTTCAAGGTCAACTTTGATTGTTTAATAGGAAACATTAAAATTTTTAATATTGCATGTTGTTTGTCAAAAGTTAGCAAATAACTTTTGTTTGATACATTTTTTAATATGCCGGTCGAGCACTGAACGCGACCTAACGCACGACATTTATATTAGATTTTTTGATCGAGAAAAGATATAGAAAACTTTTGGTAAAAAATATGATTTGATGCAATAGGCAGTAGATTTGGTTCGGTACCACTGCGTTTTGACAGCTCGACTGTTTAAAGTGAATTTTTTTATCATGATTTTTCGATAATTAGAATTAAAATAGCGATAAAAATACAGGTGAATTTGTTTTCTCTAACTCAATTAAAGAATATTCTATATTTTTTTACATTAGAATAACTGTGAAATAAGAAAAAGTAATAATAATAATCAATAATTATAAATGTGTGATCTTATAAATATTCAATTTGGACTCCACCAGCTCGGCATCCCATGCGAATTCGATTTTTCAGATCATCGAGGTTTACCTACCGCACTTGATACACTAATTCCTTTAAATAGCCCGACATGAAAAAATCAAAAGACAACAAGTTTGACGCGTTTGCGTTTTGACAAGTTCACAATATCACTGTACCAACTTAAGTCGCATTAAGACGGGCAATTTTTAAAATTGTTTCTTTGGCCTTGTCAACTGCAAACAAAGCATTACCTGTAAACTAACGAACCAGTAGATTTATTTTGTCGCCCTAGTGAAGTAAAAATTTTACCGCACACCTGTATTTTTATCGCTATTTTAATTCTTATTATCGAAAAATCATGATAAAAAGATTCACTTTAGACAGTCGAGTTGTCAAAATGCAGTGGTACCAAACCAAATCTACTGGCTGTTGCATCAAATCATATTTTTTAAATAAAGTTGTCTAAATATTTTCTCGATCAAAAAATCAAAAAAGTGTATCAAACAAAAGTTGTTTGCAAACTTTTGACAACTAACATGCAATATTAAAAATTCATGTTTCCTATTAAACAATCAAAGTTGACCTTGAAATCTCCTCCGAGGTCACGAGCAAATAAAAAACAGCATATGTCATTTTTGACACAATATGAAATCAAGTAACTTCTATTCAAACATTTTTTTAACTATACAGTGAACGTAGATAATGCCTGTAAACTAAAAGCTGGGACATCCTGTATATTTAGATCAGGACTTTATGGTGCAGATATCGTTTTTGTGATTACCAATCCTTCTTACTTTCACTACTACGCTATAGTATTTTAGTTGTTGAGTAGGTACGTAATCTTTGTGCGACAGCATCAAATCGTAATGTCTATATTACAATGAGCGCTCCGTATATGAAGAGGATAGAAGCCGTGTTTCTGTGTATTTACCCAAAAGAGGCCAAAATGTAGTAAAACTTGGCGGAAATGTATTTATATCGATATGTGACGTTTTAAAAAGATGGGTTGCAAGATACAAAAGAACAAATACCGTCGATAATCTACCAGAAAGTGGAGCTACAACGCGATACTGTAAACCGCGAGAATGGAGCGACTATCAATTTGTTACAAGAAAAACGATTTTAGCATTAAAAGAAAACTAAAAAAACTATTATTAAGTATATTTATTGCCATCTGCAGAAGAGTGGTTTGGAGGCGACAAGCCGTTATGGATATTACAAGAAGACAACGACCCTAAACACAGAAATCAACGCTGCGTCTCCTGGAAAGATGAAAATGACCAGGTGTTGGATTGGGCTTTATAAGCACCTGACGCGAACCCGACAGAAAACGTTTGAGCCCTGATGAAAAATACTCTTCGTAGTAAACGTGCTTTTAATTTAAAATCGCTATGTAGGCAAATTAGATAGATATGGCGTTCGCTATCTGTCAAATATGGTGAAAAGTATGCCCAAACGTTGTGGAGCCATAGGGGATGACAATGCCGATTGGACCCCGTTTTAATTTATAGCGTAATAGTATCTTATATGTTGTATCTGATAATAAAAAGTTTTAACGTCAAAGTGTTTCTATTTTCTTATAATTTGAGATACGCTCTTGTGATACGGACTGTATGTTGTTCTTCTAAAAACAATTTAACAACCCTGCTAGTATACCACTCGTTGTCCGGCTGTAGGATAACATTGTTACATATCAAGTGTACGCCAGGTGGAATAGCGTGCGCTTTAAAAAGTTTCTTGTTTTTCGATGAGGTTAGTCTCCCGTCTATTTTGATTAGCTGTCCAACTCCAGCTGCTGAAATATAGCACCACACTTGCATGTTACTATCTCCATGCTTCATTGTTGGCTGTAAGCATTGTTCCACATATCATTCTCCAGTTCGTCTGCGCACATATTGACTTCTATTGGTACCAAACATCATAAATTTTGACTTGTCAGTCCAAAGAATCCTCGCTGATATTCATTCCAGTGTTGGTGATGGAGTGGATATACTAATCTTATCAATTTATTCGCTTTACGAACAAGCGGCTTTTGTGCTGCAATACGGCCCCTGTAAGTCCTTGTCTGAGTAAGCATCATCGAATAGTTGACGAATGAACTTTTATTCCTGTACTTTGTTCCAGATCTCCACAATATCGTGTTCTCACGATATAAGATACACGATATCGCAAGAACATCGAAACAAAAATTTCTAGGAAAACGATTAACATCTATTTACAATACCTATTAGAAATATAAAGTAGGTATAGCAGCAGTGCTTGCAAAATGAATTTATGTACTATATCCATTTCTCGGCACAAATGCTACTTTCTTATGCACAGTACTGTATATGTTAAGTGTGCCTCTTTAAATATATTATTTTCCGACATTTGATGGTTCGAGATACGGACGTTCACCTGTATTGTGAGCCTTGTGGATGTGATCATCCACATGTAATACATCTATATGTATTAAACGTCCAATATATAGACACTATGCAAATTTAGGCAATGCGTACTTTGCTTTTTGCACCACATTCAACAATGTGTGTGTGTGTTTTTACATAAGTGTAAATAAGTACACCTTTGCATTTCAAAAAGATGTTTGTAGAAAATATGGTGCCACTAATAATATGCAACTCTATCTTTAGTCTAAGTTTTGTAAAAAACAAATATGAAACTAAAATATTAAAAAGTAAAAAATAGGCAAATTATATGCCGCACATATGGGAATACTTCTCACAAACATTAGTGCTACATTCTCTTGAGATTGATAAAAGCGAGTGGTGCAAGTTTTAATTAAAATAGTGAAGTTTTAAGAAAACCTGTTCTGTGTTCTCAACATACACATGGTAGATAGACTGATACACTTATAGGAGCATCATTAAGCTTTGTCTGTAATTTCTTTTTCTTATCCAATCCTTCAATATGTTCATCTGGCTCTCGTATCTCACCATCTAATGCAAATATGGCCGATTTTAGATTTACTTTTAACATTTCCATTATATCCTACAAAAATTATAAAATAACAATTGTTGAAAATTTCTTTGACTATTACCTTACAGTCATGTGTTGCTTAAGTGAAAAGTCAATATCATTTTCAGGTAAAGGAAACACTTGGTTCAGTTCATATCTACATTCAAGCTGTTTCCATTTCGTAGGCTTTGGTTGAAATTTTAGCTCAGCAGGTCTGACAATTGATGTTGTAGGATCATAACATTTAATAGCATACGTTAATGTTTTTGATGATAAGTTTACCACTATTCTTTCAGAATTATCAGGATTACCATGCAAGAAATTATTAATAGAAAGTTGCTTGTGTATTTTATTTAAGATGGATTTAATCTTTGGTGAAAATGGAGCCAACAAATCATCCTGTGATACAACAAAAATTCCCAAAACATACATTCCACCAGGTAACATTCTTGTAGCATGCTTTGCATGATCGGCTACCCATACATCTAAGTAATCATTTATACTTCTTACTGGCTTCACTTTTAAGGATTGTTTATCTTCGTCGCATGGTGGTGTTTTCGCAAAGTGAATAACATAATCTCTAGTAGGAGATGGCTACAAACACGAGTACAAATACGGCATATGTTATTTAGAGAAAGTAAGGTTAATTACCTGTCCCAAAATTAATCCAACGCTACATACATCGGATTTCGCTAAATTTACAAGATAATTTAATAAGCTTTCCTCAGCAACAGCACTGCGTACCATGTTGACGATACGAAACTAGAATTTTACTCTTGTGAAAAATTGAAACAGTTTGACGGATAACGTCAAAATCTTTGTTTTGAAGATCGCTGCGCCACCTAGTGTACAGTTTGCAGACCGCGCTAATGTGGTGGCCATGGGGTAGTATCTTAAATTACGAAACTGTTGATAGTATTAGTCGGCGACAGTTCGGTAGTTGGCGCTGTCGTCAATTGTAGTACTATTTGAAATCTTTATGTTAATGTGATGTTAATAAATTTTGATGTTGGCACTACGTATTTGTATATCTTTCTCGTGATGTCTCTGATGCTTTCTCAGTTTGTATCGGTTTTTATTATTATGATTTTGTAAGCAGCTATAAATATTCGTTGTTTTTTGAGTTTGTATATACAGCTTTAAGGACTATTATATGTTTATTAATAGTTGTACAGCTTTTTCTTAGGTAAATTGGTAATTTCCCACATGACATGAAAGTTGTCGGAGTCTAATGCCATTTTTGTTTATTAGGTTTCTCTGAAGATCTTTGTGTTTGTGGAGGATTGTGAAATTGTAAATTTGTATATATTAGTTATAAGAACAGTTTAAAGTGTAAAATAGTTCCGCCAGGTAAGTCTATCATTTTGCTGATTTATTTAAATGCCATTTCATGACATATTTTCAGTCAAGATGAGCAGACTAAATCCTTGTGTTGTATTTGCCTGCGACAATAGAAGTGACCCCGTCATTCATTCCCAGATCCGGAAAAGGAGTTGGCAAAATTTAATCGATGGCTTGCAGCCTGTCGAAATCAACGGTTAAATGTTCTGCCTTGGGAAACTGTGCGTCGGTCACATAGAATATGCCAGACATTTTGCCCCAGACGTTGTTAGTCGCAGTAATCGTTTATTTAAAACAGCATTTCCAAAGCTGTTTAGGCCCGGTAAGTTCTTCTGTCTAAGGAAGGTAAATTTTGTGTATATCATACCTAATTGCTATTTTAATTTATTTTTAAGGAAATCTGGCTGATACTTCGTTCGACTTAATTTTGCATGTAACTGGCAGAACTTAAACATTGTTAAAGAAACATGTATATCTTAATATTAGTATAAGTTATATTTTAAATGTATTTGACTTGTGTAAACATTAGAGTATTATTAATAGTAATAGCTTACAAGATATTAATTACAGTAGGTGTTATCAGTTAAATAAAAAAATATCAATAAAACTTAGGTGATTAGGTTAAGATAAAATTTTAAATGGAAATACGAAATGTTATTTCCTCAATTATTACAATACATAAATAATTGTGTAAGTATATTTAAAATGTATCGAGTTTTATTTTGAAGACGATAACAATTGTTTTTAAAAATTAATTTAATTTATTTGTTTTACAAAGATGCGTACATATTCATGGATACAATACAACTAACTCCCTAATCTACAACATTACAATAGCAAAGTTATTATCAGTAGTACGTGACAATATGTGAGAATCTTATTATATGAGATGCTCCCGGGATGATCATATTACTCCTCCCGACCTAGAAGGGATCTTGACCTCCGGAAAGATCCTGGCTTTGGTTTCCTGGAATGGCCGTCGTTTTTCGTTTTACAAATTAATTTGATTCTTGTATAGCAAAATACAATTATTATAATAAGAATTACAATACTAGTAATGGTATAATTTATATATGACGAATGCTTAGTTACTTTCTCTAATTCTGGAATCTTTTGATTTTGTACCATTTTCTGTAATTTTTCAAAATCTTTAATATTTACTTTATTCAATTGAATAGACTCTTCGTTTGTCACATTATAAGTATTTAAATCTAATTTAGGTAAATTGAAGATTTCACCTCTTAAAAGGTCTTCTTGAAAAATAAACTTATCATTATTAATTCTAACTGAACAATTATAATCTAAGTTAATTAACACATTATTTGTAACTGTTACTATACCTACTTCATTACAATTATAATATATGTTAACACTATCTGGCGTATAAACTAATAAATCTCCGCGTCCAATTTGTTGAACTAGAGTTTCTTTTAAATGCACCTTGATTTTCGCACACTTATCTTCATTCTTCAATAAGTTTAATACGCAGTTATCTTCTAAAGGTAAAGGAACGTCATCGCAGATGTGGATGTCCTCTAATTTCGGGCAGGATGCGATTCTTGAACTGTATGTACTATCTTCGATTAACAAGTACGGCTTTGATATCGGGATAATATAGTTGTAAGGTACGGAATAAATATAAAAGAGATTATAAATGGACTGATATAATATTGGAACAGATATTTTAAATATTATTTCGTTCTTCTCCATATAATTTCTAATATTAAAATATAAATAGTAGTTGTACGTGTGTTGAAAGGACAATAATTGCTGAGGATTGTATAAGGATTTTAATTGGTAAATTATCTCTCTTATTTCTTTCGTTGATATAATTGAAGGGTGTAGTTTTCCCAAACTTGAAAATACAATAGTATCTTGAATTTCAGATAGCACATTATACATTATATTATTATTTTGCATTATTAATTCATTCGCATGCTGTAGCATTTGGTAAAATGTTAGTTGTTCGAATGCGTATGCTATTTGTTTAATTTTAACACCAATTCGCTCTTGATTTTCACGAAGTTCGTTGAACGTCTCCGTTAAACGAGTTGATATTGATTTAAGAATAGAAATACGCCATTTTTGTTGAATGTGAAGCTTTTCTTGATTTTTCTGTAGTATGTTAATAGCATTATCGATTCTTTCTTTCTCTTGATTATCCATTATTCCAAATAGCCAATTTGCTGCACTACCTACCGCATTAAATGGTGATCGTTTATTCCTTATGAACTCAGGAAATATACTTTTTAACTTAAGTTCGGTTTGTTTTACACTGCGAGCAGCTAGTGTAATCAAACTGTACATAGATCTTGATTGACTTTCATCAAGGGATCTAGTAAAGTTTACATGTACTCTAATGTTATTTATGTGGTCGTAACCTACCTTAACATTAGGTTTGGTTTTTCTAATGAAAGTAGCGTTAACTAGATTTACTTGTTCTAAAAGCGTGTGAACATGTTCAAATAAATTTTGACCTTGAATTTTATATACAAAATCATGATGCCCTTGTACAAGTCTTGCATTTCCTAATTTATAGGGTACAATATAATTTTCAATTTGTTTGACTGGTAGATGGCTGACTATTGTCGTTAGGGTTACTAGGATCAATATGATCTGCGCTGTCCGCTTCATTCTGTAACATAGGATCTTTTGTAAATTTTCTTTTCTTTTTAATTACATCTTTTGATAGCTTAGTTTGTTTCTGAGTTTCTATGGTTTTATCATTAATCTTAATTACCTTTTCTTTACTAAATTTAGGTTTTAATTTATTCCGTAATTTCTTCCTAACATAAATTGACTGACCTGTTTCAATATCTTGTATATCATTTCTATTTTCGTTTAGTTTGTCACATGTACGTTGTTTTGAATTTTCTAAATTATTATAAACTTGTTCATTAATTAGTCTGATGTCATTTGCTCTTTCTTTAATAAACTGTTGTGTTATTTTATTTTCATTTAAATCAAACGGCAAATCTGTACTTGAATGACCATTAATTATTTCAAAAGGAGTAAACTTTGTACTAGAGTGTAAACTATTATTATAGCCTAAAACTGCGTTTACCAAGTGATTTTCGAATGCTGTACTACTTTCTAATAATCTGCATCTTATTGATTCGGTTAATGTACTATGAAATCGTTCGACTATCCCATTTGATTTAGAATTGCCTACCGATGTCGTGTGTAATTTAATCTTATGTAGATTACAAAATTCTTTTAATAGAATATTGTCGAATTCTTTACCTGAATCGGTAATAATTATTTGAGGTATTCCGTGATGACTTGTATATTTTATTATACCGTTTATAATGGTGTTAGAATTTTTGTCGTGAATTAGATATGCCTGACCATACTTTGAAAAGTGATCTACAATTGTTAATATTATTCTATTGTTCATAAATAGCAAATCTAAGTGTAATTGTTCAAATGGTCTTTTTGGTGTATATGTATGAGAAATTGGTTGTTTCTGTGGCATACGATCATATTTTGCAAGTTGACAAATTTCACAATTATTAATATAAGTACTTATTGATTTTTCCATGTTAGGCCAATAATATTGACGTTTTAATGATTGATACACTTCATTTATACCTCTGTGTGAAGTTTTACCTTCGTGATAATATTTAACCTTTAATAGTTGTTCATCTTTATCTTCGATATCTTCTAGTATCTTAGTACAAATTTCTACCTTTAATTTCGTAAATGTTTCTTGTATCATCTTAATTATTTCTCTTTCGATATTCTTGTGCTTGAAATAAATAGAATTTTTCTTAATGGGAACTAAACAATCTTTTAACGCTTGAACAATTGTCTCCCATGATCCTGTTAACGGTAAAGTGACACATGTTCTATTTTTATCAAATATTTTACATCTTCTAATTATGGGTGTTGTTAAGTTACGTGTGGCGTCTAAAATGATTTGATTATCAGACAAATTTAATAATTTTTCTGAATAAGGAATAGATACTTCTATACTACCATTGTTTGAATGAATTGTATTAGTAATACTGTTTC
>SMLS01061210.1:0-50102 GCA_004785975.1 Popillia japonica
TTTTTTTACGAGGACGATTCCGGACTATGAAAATTTTCCGCCTTAAAGTTTTCCGTTTTATCAAGGGTCCGTCTTAGGCAGGTTTCACTGTACATGTACATATATACTACATATATGTATATTCTATGTAAAACATAAAATAATGTAAGAAACAATAGCACACATTAAAATAAAAGAAAATTTACGTGTATGCTATTGATGTTAATTTACTTACAAACACATTCGAAGATTTGTCATACTTTGGCAAATATTTTGCACCAGATAGTACACGGTAGAATTCTCCTCAAAAAATTGTAACTATAGATTTATAGTTCTTACAATAAAAGTAATAGAAGAAAACAAACACCATGTTATATCAGTATTTTATTTATTTTACACCATAACGTTTTGTCTTTAATTCTTTATATGCCTGGATTACTTCTTGTTGTTGTTTTTCTAACTGGCGTCTTAGGGCATGGGGTAAATCTTTCCTTTTCCCTTTTTTGTCAATAACTTTATTGGATATTTTCTGTAGTTTATTCTTTTTATTCAAAGGCTTTGACTTTTCCTTTTGATTTGGGTTAATTAATGTTTTCAATAGTAAGTTTCTCGTTCCAGGCTAAAAATATATATTTTACTTATACTAGCATTATATCTGTAGCATTACAACTAGAAGGAATGCTTACCCTAACTGTCTCTTCTACTGTTACTTTCCTAGGAGCAGGTAATACTGGAGGTTCATGAACAACTTCACCAAATTTGATATCATCTTTAAAAGTTTTAAATTCATCTACATTTGATATTAATTTAGTATCCCTTTTTTCTTTTAATTTGATTTGCCTTTTCTGAGATTTTGTTAATTTAGATTTCTGAAGATCAGGTACTTTTTTCTTCCCTTTTAATTTCTTTTCCTTTTTAATTTGCTTAATATACAGTTCTAATTCATCTTTCTTTCGTTTAGTAACTTTTTCTATCTATTAAATATTTCATCAATAATTATACAATTTTACTAACCCCAAATATTATACTTTACTTGACCAGTTTCTGGATTTCGAATAATGTCAACACCATATTTATTCGCAAATGCTGCTTCATCTATTACAGACTTACATATTTGATTAACGCGATACATAAAGTGTCTATCAGTTTCACCCTCTTCTTGTTGAAAAAAAGGTACGTCTCTTCCTAAACTATCATTCTTGATACCTTGCGGATGACTTGTAACAGGTCTGGATTTCTTGGATTTTCGCTTTCTTTTCAAATTAATTTGTCCAGTTTCTAGTTTCTGCTTTAGATTTATAATGTGTTGAAGACTTCTTGGAATTTGCTGGTCATCGGGATTACTTGGTGGCGTATTTATTTTATCTCGTATACTGTAAGTAGCAAACTTCTCAAAATCTGGTCAAGATAATTGCATGTGAATTATATTTACCTCAAAAGTTTCGTTTCTCTTTGCTTTTCTGGATCTCTTACGCCTCTATGTTTTCTTCCTTTAATTTTTCTACCCATTCCCACTAACTTGTAGAAAAAGCTTTCAACATGCAAAAATAACTATTATAGGTTAGAAACAGTTAGAAATTGAACAAATGAACCAAAGTCATAAAAGATTGAACCTCAATATGTTTGACTTTTTACCATTCATACATTTTTTTATCAAATACTACTTTTACGTACCATGATTCTTCTGTCTATTTAATTAAAATCAAATTAATTTTGATCGTGTCCTTTTAATATTTAATTAAAAATAATTAGATGGATTTAGTACTAGTACTTTTATTCTTTATGTTTGTTTGTCATCTCATGTCAAACGGTGTACCTGGGTGTACCCTTGAGATACCAAGTATATTTCAAAACAATATCACAATGTCAAAAGTCTACCATGAGATTCAAAAAAACAGTTCCGTGGGATGGCTATAACTGTACTTAGTACCACCACATGTAAATATGATGTTTTATACTTGTACAAATATTAATCTATTTATATCAATAGGCAGAATACATCCTAGAATGGTATGTACGGTATTTTCTCGATATTATTGCAGTAACACATTTGAAAATGTAAGTGAAGAGAAAACTAAAGTACCCAAGCCAGTTCTAAAAGGAATTCCAGAAGCCCCTACAACTTGCTGTATGACCGGCTGTCCAAATTGTGTTTGGCTAGAGTACGCAGAAAAACTAACTGAATACTTTAAGGATGGTGGAGAAAAAGCATTAAAGGAAATAGATACACATGTGACTGATACAAATGTTAAAGCGTACTTGATGCATGAACTTAAGATGAGAAATAAGAGCTAGTAATAAGTGTAGCATTTAGTTATAAGTTTATTTATGACCATAGTTTATTTTTGTAATATAATAATATTCTAGTCAAATAATTAGGTCATTAAGTAGTGACTACATATGTATAAATGCAATAAACAACTATTTTACATTTGCAAGATTTTGCTGCCATCGCTTGGAGTACATATATAAAATGTAGGTTGTCTGCTATAATTATTTACTATATTTTTAATTACTTTATCTACTGCATGGCTCTCAACCTAAAATTAGAAAACAATAATTATAAGAATTATTCTCCATTGCATTTATGGCATAAATGAAAATAAAAAAACTAATCAAACATACCAATGTTACAGTACATCCACCAAATCCACCGCCTGTCAATCTACTTCCTAAAACTCCTGGTACTTGTAAGGCTAATTCGACTAAACAATCGATTTCAGGACATGAAACTTCAAAATCGTTTTTTAAAGAAATGTGACTTTCAACCATTAATTTTCCAAACTTTTTAAAATCTTTGTTTTTTAAAGCCTCTGCAGCTCTTGCCGTTCTGTCAATTTCGCCCACTACATGACGAGCTCTCTTCACTACATCCTCATCTGCATTTAGTGATGTTAAATCTAAAAATGTTTAAATTTCGCGCTGATTCGTATTTCTAGTTACTTTTCGTATTTTTCTATATAAGTTATTATTCCAAGACAGCTGGTTTCAATGTTATGTCATTACAGTTAAGAAATAGTAACCACTTACACTCAATATCATTATAAGTAGCATCTCTCAGACTAATTTTGTTTAAAAGAGATGCTGCTGTTTGACATTGCTTCCTTCTTGTCGGATATTCACTACCAGTTAATTCGTGTTTTACATTAGAATTTGTTATCAATATTACTATATCTGGACTTTTGAAAGGAATGAGAGTTGACGTACACGTTCTAAAAACACATTTTTTTCTGTATTGCTACCAAATACATATGTCGTACTACAATTAATTTTGAATAACCGTTATATGCATCAAATAGCATAGCTTGTATTGTTTGATAGAAATACCTGCAGTCTATTAAAAGTGCGTTATCTTTCTTTCCCATCATAGATATAAATTGATCCATTATTCCACAAGGCATGCCAGCGTAATCGTGCTCAGCTTTTTGGCAAGCTAAAGCTTTGTCTGTTGGCCTGAAATATTATCAAAGTACTATGTTTAAGATAAAGAACTTAAATTACTTACATTACAGTATTTGGGGGACCGTTTAAAGCATCTAAAAATGTGTACATGCTAACTTCTAATGCTGCACTACTTGAAAGTCCGCCACCCGTTGGCACGCTAGAAATAATTACAGCATGGAAGGCAGGAGTACTACCAATATAATTAGCAATAACTCCTGCAAAGAATATAATGCAATTGGGATGACTCTCATTTGTTTAATAGGAGCAGCTATTTTGTAATTACCAAGAACATATTGCGCCCATTTGGGTTGTTTCTCGTTTGTAATTCTTTTTTTAACAACGTCTATTTGAACTATGTGAGGATAATCAACATCTTGATTTGTAGTAACAATTGTCGCTGTACTTCCTGGTATTTTACTTCCAACTACCACAGTTACCAATGGCAAGGCCTAACAAAAACATAAAATTGCAATTTATTTTAAAGTACAGGAAGAACTAGAAATTGGATAATGCAGAAAATATAATGCATAATACGATTGATAAGATTTCAACATTAGAAGACGTAGATACATTAATTTATGCTTCATTCATTCATGCCTCTTATCGAATCGAAAAATATGAAGAGATCATTTAAGTATCACTCAACAAATACACACAATTATCAATCAATTATATCACTTTTTCATTCTGTTAAAGCGCCTATAATATGGACAAGTGCAACGATAAGTGTTATTTTTAATAAATGTTTATCGTGCTAAGCGAAATATTGGAGATAAAACCGGAATATTTTGGTATGATAAATAATATTTATGGTATAACGAGTGTTCTCCTTTATCTGTACTTCTTTATATTCTGCAAAGAAACTATGGATTTTATTGCCAAAAAACTTGCGAAATTTATGCATTGTTAAAACTTTTTGGCACACACTGTATATATGGAAAATAAAATATATTTTTGCAATAAATATTTCCTGTTCTACTTAATTTTCCATATACGGTTGAGTTGAGCTTGTTTAGGTATTTATTTTTTATATCAGGATAATTAATAGTAATCAATTTTATCTTAAAATTACGTAAAATATCATGAATACAATGAATATATACCATTGGAAGGACAAACCCTTCATTGTAGTCGGTGTGCTCCCCAATTAGATTAACCCTTCCTGGACCAAATACTGCCACCTCTGCTTTGTTATTAAATTCATTCTTGTAAATATCTTGGGCTTGTTCCACTAACTTTTCAACACTCGGTATATTAACAGCCATAGTTTACTTGTTGAATATGAATCGACTAGTGTCCGAAACTAAAGTAGAACGACAAAATTAAATGATCTATCAGCTGTATGTAATTCGAAGCGCGCGTTAATGGTGTAGTAACGTCCGAGATATGACATAAAACATTTAAATTAACATATATGTATTATACTATGAAGATAAGCGGTCGATAACAGATTTAATATTTGTAAGAGTAGGTACAATACTTTAATGTAAAATATATTTCTAAACAGAGATAACTGATTATGTCTGTTAGTGATCCCCTTATAAAAGATATAAAAGGTAATTTTTAAGAACGTTAATATTTCGCAAAAATTTTATATTAAAATTACATACTATGCACACGTATGGTAAGATTACTAATTTATTGTACACAAACAAATTTTACGACACTTATAAATAGCACAATTTCACAAATTTGCTTTTTCTTATATAGATTTTGAGGTTACGTCAATACTGTTTGTAAACAGTTTCTTTTACTGAATTTTTGAAATTTTAGGATGTATTTTGGCATTTCTTGAGGAGATTAAGATAAATCACTGTATTAGTGATTCTAATTCGATTCTATTGTTATTTTGCCAATGTTTGGAAAAGATATTAAATCTTGGCTTGGTACCAGTGTACAATACTTTTGGTTTTTGCAAATACATAGATCCATGGGTATGGCTGGAGAAAATAATACATGACAAGAATGCCGATATATCATATAATTATTTACATTGTGTAGAAAATATCAAATTATGTAGAAATGTGATAACAAACACAGGAAAATTACGACTTCTAATACGACTTTGTTTAATACATAGATGTTTACATATCCCTATAGAATATTTGGTAAGTTTATGTTCTTCTTTCCGAAGGAATTTAAATTCTATACGTAGTATTTTTTAGAAAAATTATAAGAAATTAAATGTTGTCTATAAAGAGAATTCAATCATTGGTGATGAAATTTTATGTGAAATATTTTTATCAGTGTTGAGGCAATGTAGTAAAATTAACTTTAAACTAAATGCGAACAATACATCATTTCTGGATTTATCATGGTCAATGCCCGAATTGATAAAATTAGAATATGTTCCATGTGAAACTTTAGGAATGACAGTAAGGTAAATAGGGTTTTGTCAAGTGTTATCTCGTGTTACATAATTATTTTTAGCTTTGCAGGTGAAAAAGCAATTATAATGAGTATACAACCAAATAGTGTTGCGTCAGAATGTGTACGTTAACAATTTTTAATCTTATGATCATTTAGATGTAATCTAATTTGTAATAAACAAATTGGTGTCTGCATGCAAGGGTTGATCCAGTACTTGGTTGTAAAGCTACAAGTATTGCATTATAACGCTATGGATTTTTGAAGTTGTTAGATGTGTGTGTAGATGCTTATCCTTTTCTTTTATGCATTTAGACACTCCAGCAATTTTTTTTAACCATTTGTGAGCCACAATGTATCTCTCAGATGCATTCGTTAATTTTTAGAGTATATTTAAGGATTGGTATAATTTTGGGTGTCCTCTTTCTATTTATCTGTGCCTTATGGTACATGATATTGTAGGTTGCTAACTTGTAGAGGAAGGGTTATTGTATAACGAGTTTATTTCAAATTGTGCATTTTAGATGCATTGTGCCTGGCGGTCTAACTATGTAATACGACCGGCTCTATCAAATAATAGCTATCTGTCAATTGGATAGTGTTCAGGAAGTATTTAGTTGTTATAAAAACATTCATTAATAGTTTTTGAATGCAACATATTTGAATTGATTAGATTGGTAGATTTGGTAGAATGGTAGAGCAACAATTCCCCTTTACCTGTATGTAGAAACCATTATCCTTACAGTGATTGTTGTAGTAGCCATAATTTGGAATCCTTTAATTTAATAATGAAATACTCCAATAACGGTTCTTGCTGTATACGATTTTTGTTATTTTATTTGTTATTTTTTTTTTTGAAAAGTGCACATGTAGGTTGTGCCTCAAATTTTAACACAAATCGGTGTCGTTGGTTAGAATAAAATAAATCTGTTAATTCAGATAAATTCTTCTTTTAGAACATAACTAAAACAGTTATTTTTAGGGTAAAATTGAAGTAGGTGACGTGCTAGATTCATTGAACGGTGTTCAGATATGTGCTGCAACTAAAGGACGTTTAAGAACAATCTTTAAGAGTTGTAAAGGCCGTCCAATTGTTCTGACGATTATCAAAGCAGTGTATAGTGATACTAGACAAATTTATTTGCCTATCATCAGTTTGTTAAGGCATGTCCGTCTCGATCCAGATGTTTTAAAAAATAGAGTTGACCCGCACTACACGAAGACAGACGATCACATTTCAAATAAAAATAATTCCAGGTAACGTTATAGCAACTATTGATTTTCAAAAAAGAATATATTGACAATACCGATTACATATTTTTAGTGGAACGGGATTAAAGGTAACTTATATGGGATGTGTGCAAGTAGGAAGTAGAGGAGATGTTAAGCAAATTGATAAGGCAGTGTCCAATTTTTTGGCTCCGGCAATAAGCTTGACATGCGACGATAGTTTTCTTTACGAAAAAGTTAAAAAAGTAGTTTCTTTCGAGTTAGGGGAATTGGGTGTTAGATGTATAGATCCTATCAGTTCAGAGGTAAATATGTACAAGTAAATTAATTTTACTTCAGGTTTTGAATATAATATAGCGTATTAAATGTTCCAATATTTTTTTAGATTATTCTAAAACATTCGTATATGGAAATATCTGCATGCGGAAGCGTATCTACTTTACAAAATTACTTTGCGTATATTGCCGGGTAAATCATTTTCTTACTTCTAGTCTTAAATCATTTACTTTATGTATACTTTTAGCGACGAATATTGCAATCTTGCCAAAAATTTTACCTGTTATATATTCTTTACCAAGAATTCAGACATTGCATACACTATTTTACAAAGTATTGGCCAGGGATTCCATAGGACCCATTTTGCCGTATAAGTTTTACATTACATCGGAAACTTATCTCAAGTCTGTGATTTATTTATATTATTTATTTTAATATTTATGTATATTTTCTTAAATAAAACTATTGTCCGTCGTTATCGTCTTCGTATTTTAAATGTGTAATTGCATGTTAAATAAATCATGAAAATGTAAATTTGTGTTTTTTCATTGTTGTACTTCATGTACAGCCCTTTTTAAAAGTATTTTTTAGCTTGCGGTGGAAAATTATATATTATGTAGGTATAATTGCTAGTAGGAAACTGAAGCAAGAAGTTTGCTTGATATTTAACATTTAACAACTTTTAGAGCGCCATTACAATAATAGGACTCGTCAGCTGAACATCATAGGAAATGTAGGAAATTTGCTTGTTAGGAGTTTTTTAACCGATGTAGAAGAGACATTATTAAATAATTGGCTCTGTACACTGTTATTAAACAGCAATATATTGGAAGTATAATAACGAAATAACGAAAATCAAATTACTGATCTTATGATATGTATTGGTTAGTCTTCCTCCGCACAACAATAAATGCGGACACATTCACGCACATTTTTTTTTCTAAACAAGAGAGAATTAATCACGGATGTGTCGTTAGCTGTCTAATTGCATGAAAACATGCGTTTGGCTGCTTCCTGTATAGATATATGCTGTAGAATCTAGATTATAACATATATATACAGAGTGTATTTGAAATAAAAGTACAGACTACGAAAAATGGAAAGATATTATTTTATTAAACTTAAATCCAAAATATTTTTCGCAAATTCCTTCCCAGAAGGGAGACAAAAAATATGATAAAGATATTTATAAAATATTCGTCGCACCACTGTGTAAGGTTTTAACAAATATACACAAGCTAGCTACATACTAGCCAAAGCAGGTGTAGGCGATATTTGTGTCCAACGGACAATCGGCAATCAGAGTCAGTCTGTTTCGAATGTTGAATGTATGTAGATGTTGCAGACATGGAACAACAATTCTTTAATAAAAAGAAAAATACGACTACTATTACAAAAATTGCAACTAAGAAACTATCTTTATTTCACAACAATAGTTTTACTTTTACTACAGTTAATAAATGATTTTCAATCGTTGTTTAAAGTAGGTAATTTAATAGATTGGGTACATTTAAAACAAAAGTTCCTTTATTAGGTACTTAGTCTCGGATAATATTTTCATACGTAATCACATCACGTTGATATTATTGAACTCTTCATTCAAAGCTATTTAAAAAAACACATCGGCGTTATTTCGTAGTCTTTATAACATCGACAGCAGCTTTTTTTGCAATGTCTTACGTTAGTTTCATCGAGGTAAACATTCCCAACATATCTCGATTCATAGGCGGCGCATATTACAATTTATATAGAAGATTTTAATTTGGGCATTGCGTCGTAATTGAACAAAAAATTTTTGGATTTATATTCTACATAATTGTATCTTACTTAATATTTTTTACTTTTATTTCAAATACACCCTGTATATATGTATTTTGATAAATGGTTCAATAATGATAGTACATTTTCGTGGGTAAATATTGTATGTCCGTGTCTCTGAACATATAAAATTTTGGTTTTGTGGTTTCGTAAATAATATTATGTATAATAATAAGTTTTACTGAACGATTAACCTGGTTTAATTAGTTAAAATATTTAACAGTTTATTATACGACGATATAAAGATGTCCAAAATGATTAAGTTGAAATGTATTTAGAACTATTGAGTAAATAGACGTAGATTCTCTGCAAATTTATAACTGTTCATGGTTTTTAAATTATGTTATATTATCTACATGAATACATGAACAGTGACTTTAATATAATTTAATTAAAGTATCAATGGTTAACTCTTCTGTGGACTATTTTTAAAAATCAAAAATATGTCAATAAACGTTAGTTTAAGTCATAGCTGCAAGTTCTTCTAGAACTACAAAATCAGTTATGTTACACGTTGCTAGTATTCTTAGAAAATGCTCTAAAAAGAGCAATTATTGAAATTTGACAGCAATATTTGCATGATATCTAGGTACCTAACTATAACCCAACACCTAACCGATCCTCTAGAATCAGTCTTGCAACTGATATTTTCACATGCTAAACGGCAAATTTTTATAAATCGCTTAAGGTTAGCTTCTTTCTTAAGGGAGCTAAACGACTTCCTCTCTTATCGTAAGTATGTTTGGCTCTCGATCCTTCTATTGCTTTTTTTTCTGTTTGCATCAGCTAGTTTTCTATGTATAGATACTTGGTTGCTATTGCATTGCACATTACCACTATTCCCGGTGCATTTTATGGTTTTGAGAGATGACTTTCCGATTGGAAAGTGTGGGTAGTTTGTTCCACGTGCATTCTATTGCTCAATATTTTAATTACATTGCAGTTACAAGTCTTCCAGAAGTTATTAAAGTCATCATTATCTTCGCTAGCGCTGATATAACTTCTTTAAATATCTGTTGTTAAATAATCCGTTTAGTTGCTAAAGTTGTTAGATGTCTAAGAGTACTTCAGTACTATTAAATAGCACTGAGCACTTTTTGTTTCCAAAAAATAGAAGTCCATAGGAGGAATACATTTTTTAAAGAATCAACCTTCTAGTAAAGTGGGTGTAACCTCCAAAACTTGATATCCAAATAGGGAAAATGTGTATAAGACAACATTAGGAGACTGCAAATTTAACTGATTTTGTAGCTTTAAAAACAACAGAGTTACCAGTAGTACTTTGATAATTTATAACTGGCATATTGTATACATACTTGCATATTTCAATTTCACATACAAATATGTAAGTACATAAGGTAGGTAACAGTTGAGAGGAGTATATATAATAGTTAACATTTAACTACCTATATCCTTAATAATGTTATTTCACTAAACGATGCATGCAATTTAAAAACTTCTTCATAAAAAATCGTGAAAATGAGTTCTAGCCAATTAGACATATTTAATTAATTCCGACTTTTTCTAGAACACTACTATTTTGAGGCTGGGTTACTAAAAAAGCGCTGAAGTTATAGAAAACATATGTACATATATTTTAGTTTTTTATACAATAAGTCTTACATATTAAGTATGTATATCAAAGTATATTCGCACATTATTAACTGATTTTGTAATGAACAGCTTTTTTTCCGTTAGATTAGAAAGAAAGTATAACAAAATTAAAGTAATTTTTATATAAACGTCATGTGTTATTCAAGGAAAACGAATAATGCGATGTGATCACCCTAAATAATTACGTATCAATAATAAGTTAAAAATTGTATTTTTTTTTCGTTCACGTTTTGTCTTTTTGACAGTTTGCTGTCAAAAAAATTTAATTTGAACTTCTCTGAAGTATACCTATGGAACACGAATGAATAAAATTATATAAGTGATAAGATAATAAACAGCATGTTTATCATGTTTGTTTTATGTACTAGATAGCTGTTACAGGCAATCCTTAAGTTGTTCAAAATGACACTTATATTCTGATGTTATTTAATGTTGGTCACTTGTTATCCACAAGATATTCCCTCGAATTTGCTTCACTGTTGCTGCTGCACAATTGACAGGTACCTTGGCTACTGCACTGACAACAGCTTTGGCAGCTGGTTTCACTGCTGCACAAACTGTTATTCCTCGATTCACACATATCAATAAATTCCTCTGCAATTGTTCTGTCTAAGCCGGTATACGTTTTTGCAACCTCCTCTGTTGTTACGCATCTTTCTTTTGATTTTGATCTAGATCTCGATCGAGATCGTTGTCTCTTCTTGTATGCTGCTGCAGATGGTTTTTCTTTTTGCGATTTTGGAAGTGGGGCGTGGAGCTATAAAATAATAGTCATGTCAGACACTTAACAAAAATATGAAAAATATCACTTACGTATTCTCGAAATATTCGTGGTTTCGTCGCTGGCGATGGGAGTGGTCCTAACGGACCTGGCACCATTGAATAACTAATCAAACTGGGAGGACCTATAACTGATGTTGGTGGCGGTGGTAATGTGTAAATTGGTGTAATTGGGAGGTTGCTAGATATCTGAAAGAGTAGATGAAATTTAGAAAAGAAGGTATTAGACCACACACTAAATATGCTAACTTAACTAAATACAGCATTTTTCGTGTGTAGGTACTTCTTCTTATAAGACATGCAGATCTGCTATTGAAATAGTTGGCTAGTGTTTAAAGTTTTATGTTGGTTTGTTAGGTTTTGTTAGGGAGAATACTCAATTAAGTAGCATATAATTGGCCTTTGATGAAGTTGTATGTCGAATGAGAAGACTTATGTATATTATTTCTCCAGTTTGCAGTATTGCAAAAGTTGATCCCTTAGCAAATACGTTATTTAGAAATATGGAAGTATTAAAGCATTGCTGACGGATAAACATCAACAAGAGCATATGATCTGGGCAAATGTATTAGACTGTGATACAGGTTATGAACGCCCGTGTCTAAGGTTGCTTTAACACAAGGTTTTGGAATTTTTGTAGGTGTTTCAAGGAACGAAAACGAGCGGCAAAATTTTAACAAAAACGACTTCTAAACTCGGTGGAAGTGTGGATAGTAATGTAGATTGGATCCTAAGCACAATTGTCCAAAATATGGCTCTAAATGATATAGAGGGTGGAAGGTTGCAAGTGGTGTTAGATCAATGGATTTAAATCAAAATTATTCTCTTTTATGTGCCCATAATGTCTGATGTATACAGTAAATTATATAGTGTTGAGTGCAACTCAATATATGTTATGTTATGCCACCAAGATAATAATAAATTCTAGTCAGTTTAAAGTAAAGAGATCATACGTTTATGAAATAATTATTTGCTAATTAATAGAATGAATAGTCAAGAATATATAAATTAAATGATTCTTGCGGTTTGTTCCTTGCTCAACTATTAAATTCCTTTCCTCAAACACTAATACATAAAAATATCAAAACTAGTCTACCAGAAAATATTTATGGCATATTTACATCAATACTTGAAACACTATTTATTCTAATTTTCTAATAAATGATGCGGAATATACATAATATCAATATATAAACTCAGATTACATAATGAATTTGCAACATGTAAACAACACACAACAGAAACAAAAATTCTATAAAAATAGACAGCTATTGTATTTACAAAGCATATTTTATGTCTCCTTCAAGTTTTACAATCATTGCTGCAATAATTATTCATTAGATGCTGAACTGTTTACGACAAAAGCAAAAGTTATGCATTCAAGCATGTCGTTGATTCTTCGCACTCCCACGAGCAATAATCATCAATGACAACTATTGACAGATGTACGATCGTGAAGTGGAATTAATTGTGAGGTAGAGGCAACAAGAGAGAATAATATATGGGAGTTATTTAGCAATGTGATATGTATAAAGCAGAGGTTACAATGTTTAAACATGAGCAATAACTCAGCGGTACATAAAAATCCTTCTAAGCGAGTGATGTATTTTTTTGACGGAAGCAAATGTCACATACATACATAGTTGCCTTCTCCAATAAGGCCATTGTTGATGTAGCATATTCAATGACCTATTTGCATCCACCTGTAGGATGTTAGTAATATTTTAGTTAGGTACGTATACTATTTCGCAGATGGTGTTTTCTAGAAGGGAATTGCAGATTAGGTATTTTATTTGCTGGCTAGAATACTGCTAGAAATGGATGACACACAATGCTTAATATTTCCGATTAAGGCATAATCTACAGCAATTAACAATAAAAAGAGAAATACCTTTGTAGATAACCAATTTGCCAAACTATTTGGCGCTGAAAGCAACTGAATCGGTTATTTCGAAAAGGCCACAATTCCACAAAAGTAAATTTCACAGGAGAACAAAAAAACGTTTCATTCAGTTATGACGCGAAATATCAATTTCTATTCCAAACAAAGTCTTGAATTATGATAATTGTTAATGTTTGAACAATAGAAAACATTTTAAGAAAATCAGATGATCTGTGATTTTTTTTTTGTTTTTGGAGTTATGGCCTTTTCCAAATATACATTCGTGTTTTGTTGTTTGATGGTATAAAAACCCAGTATTACACAACGAAACAAAATTTATTAAACAAAAAAAATGTTTACAAAATTCTCAAACATCAGTATGTATTTAAAAGTCTTTCTCTGGTGGCTCATCATTATTTGTGGTAGGCCATAAGATCAGTTCATCATAAAACAATTTTTGGTCTTCTGGTACATACTGCCCAAGTTTCTTGAGATGGACCATTTTTTTGACATTGATTGGAATTTTTCCTGTGTAAGCAAACTTTGTTGGGAGATTGGCACGAACTGCAGATGGTTTTCCCAAGGAAAATTCATAGAACACAAGCCCGTCGATAAATGGACATACTTTGTCAATTCTAGGTTTACTACAGTCATGCTCAAATTCGTTGTACTGAGAAGTTTGAAAACTTATTTTTTCGTTTTTACATTTTTTCCTATAGGAGTCAACCGAAAGTACGACTTCCTTATAATACTGGGGCCACCATTTCTTGAATTGTAATATTTCCTCGTTATAGACTCTTTTTATGGAGAAAAGAGACTTTTGTGAGGATTTTTGTATGAGTTCATAATATTCTTCCGGAAGATAAATTCGATCTTGCTTGCGAATAAGTCCTTTTGATACACCAAAGTCACGATCGCATGGAAGAAATGAGTGGCCTCTGATTGGAAAGTAGTGGATAATTTTTCTGAATCTTCCAGAAGAAGTCAAGGCTAATAAAAAACGGATTACTGTATGATTTTTATTTTGCCCCGGGCATCCATCTGAAAATATATATAGCTCTTTCACATTTTCAGAGACCACATTCTTAAAATAATGTCTCGAGAAAGTGCACACTTCGTTTGGTCCTTTGAGAGCCTCACCGTCATGATAGGAGTAACATGTAGCTTCCCCTGTTTTTAAGTTATGTATATTAAACTCAAAAACCCATAACTGTCTATAGTAAAAAATTTCCTGCACAGGTATGTCCGGTAGAGGTAAATTCTGCATATAATCCATTGTGATTCCCAGTATCTCATCTGTCTGTAAAGAGAGCTCCTTGACATGTTCCAGTTTTTTATAGAATTTCTTAGCTCTATTTTTGTGTATTAAAAGTTCTGCTGCGGCCACTCGTTTTGCATTGTCATTGAGGGTTGTACTTTTAATTTTTTGACCGAGTTCTTCACAAGCTGAACATACATCCACTTACACGACCAAAAGTATAGGTGAAATTTTCATGGAAATATTTTAAATAAAAACTATACTTCACCTTTGAGTCAGGGAACTTATCCAGAAGCATTTTATGCATCTGCTTAACATCCAACGTTGCAGGTAAATACTTTTTCAATATATTATTAGAATAATGAACTTCCTATACATCGAATGATTCTGTGTTTCTTTATTTGAAAGCACACCTCACTTGGTACCAAATTATGCCTAGATTTCACGGATTGTCCCCTATTACCTCTAGGAGTGGTCCCAGTAGTTAATAAATGGCATAATCGTCTAATATGTTTTTCACCGACGCCATATAAACTCAAGAAGGCTTTTTTGCAAACTTGATTTTGTATCCCTTTCAAAACGACATGAAACAAAAAATTATGGGGCGCACGCATGTCGTTGGACACCGCCACAACTCCGGAGAAATGGCCTTTTCGAAACAAACAGAGAAACTGTACCCATATAGATTACATTAACGGAGCGGCGGAGATATGGCCCTTTCACACATAACAAACCTTCCCGAATTCTGAATCCAATGATGAACCTAACTCATTTTCGTAAAATGTTGGAGATGTGGCCTTTTCGAAATAACCGATTCAACTGAAATAATACAAGTCACCATGATTCGAAACAGAATAATTTACTGTTAACATTATTTTAAGAGTGAGAATGTATGGTTATTTATCTGAAGTAATTCTTATACTAATATACTTTCATTTAACTTTTATTTGTTTAACATTATGTTTAACGATAAAAACATAGTTTTACTTTTAACCGAGCTGTGTAAACATTACCTTTAAAATGCTAATACGACTTGCGTTTGTTAAACTTATACTACGAAAAAAGAACCATATTTGGATTTCACTTTTGTCTAAAATCTTGAAATTCTGTATCACTTTCACAATCGCAATTTGTAGTAGTTATATCTTGGTACAATGATGTGGAACTGGTTTCGGTGCGTGGGGCTCCTATTGCCCGCAAAAAATCAATCAAATTCTACCTTCCAGCGAACTTTTTCCTTCTACACTCACGTAGCAGTAGTACATACAGCCACCTGTTAAAATATTTGAACCGGTTTTGCTCCTCTTTTGATTTACCGTAATAAAGATTTGTGATTTGACTAGACGAAAATAATGCGGTTGTAGAAAGTGTCACGCATTAATTATGGAAATTAGAAGAATATTATGAGCACACAATTATTACAAAATTTTGTAATTTATGATCACTAAGTCAGAATGAATGAGAGCTAAGGCATGTGCACGTCTAAGGAGACATTTTTTAGAAGAAAAAATTGGTGTTTACCGGTGTTTCTCGAATTAAAATATATAGAAAAAGTTTTCTGTATCTAATATCTATTGTTTGTAATGCAGCTACAGTGCTTGCGAAGACTACTTCTGCAGCTGTTGCTGTATATTGTATGTACACTCCTGGAAAGTAATGATTGGTCACTTTCAATAAGTTGTTATATGGAAACTGTACAATATTTACTTACCATGAGTGTACCATACATATAAATGTGTTTTGCTGGCCTTTTCACTATATTAATTTACTGTAAGTAATCTTGCGCAATTACTTAGGTTCTAACAACTAATGAGGGTTCCGCCAATATAACGACGCACTACAGGCCTCACCAGCAAGATTCCCACTTTGGACTACTCAGAGTGTGGTCAATTGTTTTTACCTCTACTAGCTCTAACTACTGAGTTAAAAATAGAAGTAAAATTAAAAAAAAACTATGGAAAAATTATCTACGAAATAAGACAGATAGTGCATATGCCAAATATAAGGAACAGCGAACAAAAATAAAGAAAATGGTGCTAGTAGCAAAAAATAAGTCTTGGAAAGGATTCGGAGAAGAAATAGAAACTAGTAGTAAGGAAAACCAGAAACTGTTCTATACAATGTTGAAAACTACGAGGAAAGGAAATCTACAAAAAATAAAGACAATAAAAAACAAAGAAGGAGTATTACTAACGAAAACAGAAGATGTACTAAGTAGATGGAAAGAATATTTTCAAGAATTATTGAGCAATCACAAAACATCAGAAATGGAAAAAGGAATGATAAACGAACATCGAAAAGAAATTAGAGAGGTAATTAACCAGAAAATAACAGAAGAAGAATTAAACATTGCACTAAAGAAAATAGAACGTGGCAAGTCACCGAGATATGACAGGATTACTGGAGAAATTATCAAGGAAATGGGAAACAAAAAGAGAGAATTGTATTAAAACTGTATAACAAAATATGGGAGGATGAACAAATACCAAAATATTGGGAAATAGGGCAGATAGTAACAATCTGCTGCATGACCAAGTACTAGAAAACAACCTAAGACCGCAAATCGAAAACACAATAGCAAATCTCAGAACGGATTCCGAAAGCCAAGAGGGGTATAAGATCATATCTTCACAATTAAACAGATTGTGGAAAATGCCGTGAAATGCAATAGAAAAGCCTATTTAGCCTTGAGATCGACCTTGAGAAAGCTTTTGATAAAGGACCACGAAATAGTGTATGGGAGAGTTTGATAAAAAGGGGTGTCAAACAGAAACTAATAGGAGCAATTAAAAGCCTTTACAGCAATAAGTACTAAGAACAACATAACCAATAACAACTGTAGGTCGGAAGAATTTAACACGAGGGATGAAGTAAGACAGGAAGGAGTTGTGAGCCCAGTATTGTTTACAGTATTTATGGACGATATTATAAGGAAATGTCAAAATAATGTATATAAGCTGCAAGCATGATACAGAAACATGCAACCTGTACTTATATCCGAGTGTGCGTTTGCCGAGGACGTCGTAATTATGGTGGGAACTGAACAACAGCTGCAGAAGAATCTAACAATTTGGAATGAAGTGCTAATACAACACGGAATGAAAATAAATACTGATAAAATCGAAGTAATGGTAGTGGCAAAGGAACAACAAAGCTCCAATATACAACTGGAAGGGAGACGGCTAGAACAAGTGCACCAATGCAATTATCTAGGAATTATCATGGATGAATTAGGATAACAGTAAACAGACATACTACAACGAATGGAGAAAAGTAATAAATTATACTAACAATAAGTGACGCAATGAATAATGGATTTACAGGTAAAAAAAAAGATATCAGCTAAAACAAAACAACTACCTCCAAGCCTACCCAACATACAGATGAGAGACCTGGACATTGACACAGAATCAAATCGCAATTACAAGCCATGGAAATGAAATACCTAAGAAAAGTAGAGGGAGTTACACTCAGAGATCGTGTGAAAAGCAGCCAAATACGGAAAGAACTAGGCAGGAGGCCTTTGGTAAAATTTATAGGAACAAGACAACTAGCCTGGTTGTGACATCTGTGCAGATGACATCCAGAGAGAATGGTGAAGCAAGTGTGGGAAGCGAAACCCATAGGTAAACGAAGTAGAGGGCGACTACAGGCAGAGTGGGACGAGGTGTAAGTTTTAGAATTTAAAAGTGTTTTTTCTTAAAAGTGATTTAGTGTTAATGTTTCTTACCCTACACGAAACGGTAGAAGGGTGTATAAATATATGCTGCCAACCGATTTGTCCAGTAATCGAATCAAGAGGATTATAAAAATCGTGAAGAGACAGATGCTGTAATTCTTTAAAAAAAGCAAGAAAGTTCTAATTTTCACACCATATGAGGCTCACTTTCATATGTTCGGGAAATTAATAATTAGTGTCACTACTAAGCACGCAAAAGTTCTAGAAAGCTCCGCAAACAACGGGTCATAGTATGGTAGCGGTATCAAGCTCTTTGTCATCGATTTCTATTGTGTAAAAAGGAGGAGGTCTAAGGAAACGATGCTACAGCTGATACATGGACTCGCTTCAGTGCTTCTTTCATTCGCATTATTTTCCGGTTTTAGAATGTGTCTTTGGCCCAGTTTTCACGAGATCTCATGAGTGATATTTTCCTGGAGGTAACGGTACATCTCATCACTAAGTCTTTCAATTCATTGATGGTTTATCTCTTTCAATTATCCTTTGCTAGCACATATAAAATGTATGGAAAGTCCACAACTCCTAAAAACTGTCTGATAAAATTTTCCCAAAAATAATTGCCGAAATAAACAATTGGGTTTAGTATTTTATATCCTGACTGTAAACTGGCGACAAATCGTAGTATAGATAGTAAACAGAATACCGGCGCACCCAGTATTTCATTTGAAATCCAACATTACAAGCGTGCACTTTCATTGTGACACACTTTTTATGTTTGCTCTACGAATATCACAAGTGAACGGCAACGTTAACTATACACCTCACAATCAGAGATGTACACCTGTACTCACATATGTATGTACGTCGCGTCGTATGGTGATTACTGTTATTATCATATTTATTATACTTACACATATGTATGTACAAATATTGAATGACAAATATGTATGAATTTATCGAATTTATATGGAAAATAGTGCTGTTTAGTTCAAAGATCAATGAAGATAAGTAACGGTAATACATATTATAGTGATTTATGGAAATATGTGTACAACATGACTGGTTACGAAATTTAGAGGTAGACGGAATTAGTTACACAGTTTCCACGACTTCAAAGAACTTAAAGAGGAAATTTATTTTAAATATTCATTAGTATTCGACATAAACAGTATTGAAAGTTGCCTTATTTGTTAGATTTCTTAGCTTGGTAGATTTAAGCAAGACTAATAAAAATACTGGGGGAGTTTTTTTTTATCTTGAAACAACGGAATATCTCTAAAACAATGCATCAAAACAAAAAAGATTTTAATAAGATTTGTTATAATGTATGGGGCTCACTGAATGGTGTCGAATTCGATCCCCCTACCTCCCAGAGTGGGAAGGGGGACGATTTTGGAATCTTAGGTGGAAACCCCCATTTTGTACTTCAGATTTGGATTCTACACCATCAAGTATATTCTATGTTTTTGATGGTTGTAAACGTTTAGAAAAAATGTGTCCGACTTCGATACATTTATTTATTCGCAATTGGAATGATTGCACACAACTGAGAAGTGTTTCCGGCTTAATCCTTGAATAAGCGTTGGTGATTCGCTCAATCATGTTTTCCCTCGTTGTTGGCACTCTTATATAAACAAACTTTACGTGGCCCCTCAAAAAGAAGCCAGGGGAAGTAAGATTTGGGGATCTTCCAGGCCAAGACACTGGACCACCTCTTCTGATCCATCGACGATTGTAGGCTCGATTTAATACTTCTCGTGCTATTCTTGAATAATGTGCTGGACAGCCGTCATTTTCGAATCACTTTGTTTGTCCTACGTCCAAGGGAAGTTCGTTCTGTAAAATGTTTCCATATTTTTCACCATTTATGTTTCCATCGATAAACTATGGATCAATAAGCTTATTGCCAATTGTTCCACACCAAATAGTTACGATCCAAGGATGTTAATGTTCAACTTGGTCCAACCAATAGGGATTTTCGATACTTCAGTAATGCATGTTGTGCTTTACCGCACCGTGATTTGTGAATGTTTCCTCGTCAGAAAATAATACTCGAGCAAAACAATTGGGATTATCTTGTAACCGTCGAAGTGCCCATTAACAAAATCTTGCTCGATTTTGAAAATCATTGCCAACAAGTTCTTCGTGCATGGAAATGGATGATATTTCCTACGCTCCAATATTTGGCAGATATTTGTACTAATGTGCGGATTATTAGCTACAATACCGCGATTTCATTATTTTCTCCAGCAATTGTTTTTTGGCGATTACGCTTTCTTGGATGTAGTTTCTTCGCTAGAGAACTGTTGAATGACTCGGTAAAAAGAAGTGCGCGATCGCACCGTGTCGGGAAAACGTAGTGAGCAAAGATTAACACCATCATCGATATTTCTACCATTTTCTCCATAGATGTAAATCATTTCAATTCTGTCTTGTAATGCTATAGCCTCCATTACTGTTCATATATTCAACACTAACTAATATGTATGGGATTAATAATTAATAATCTAAATGGGGATCGGATAATGTGTACGTATTCACAGCTTGTCAAATACTGGATAAAGTACAGTTTTGCATCGGGTGAAGGGGGTGAGGTGGGGGATCGAATTCGGCACCATTCAGTGAGCCCCCTACCCGTTGTTTCAAGATAAAAAAACTCACCCAGTATATTCTTTTTGAAACAAAATATGGTTTGTCTTTTGACAATACAAAGCGTGAGACTTGTGGTACAACTGATATTAGAGAAAATTCCGCTGAGCACAAAGAAAACTAGAAATATGGCTTTTGTTGTCAAAACGTAGTTAAGCAAATATGAGCCACTCGTAGAACCAAGTTCACAACAAGCCAAGATAAAAAAACTCACCCAGTACAAAGATGGTAGTATATATATCCAAAGTGTTAATAATAATTTTCCCATATTAATTATAAAAATTTGTAGCATAAAATGAGGAATATCTAAAAACTGTGGTGGAATCTGCGGTTAACATTTAGATAAATCTATTTCGGCGATTATAAACAGCAGTAAACGCTTTTTCAATAGAAAAACAATGGTACGAAAAAAATACGTAGCCACTAGCTATATGTTTATTCATAACATTGAATAGTCGTTTTGTGACTTATCTTATACCTGTAAAGGTCTACTAGATGAATAAACTATTATTATTATTATTATTATTATTATTATTAATTTTTTACACAGCTGCGATTTAGTATGGTTTAGGAAACAAGAGTAATTAATTTTAGACGGTGTATTTCGATTTGATACGCTTCACATTGGATTTATTTTGTTCTGCTAGAACTCTAAAACTAATTTAGAGTTACAATAAATTTGTTGTTCTTTGTTACCACATATCTAAATTACAAATTAGTGCATTTTTTCAGTTCTATTTTTTCTTAATAATTTGTAAAAGTTATTTTAATTGTTAAAGCATTGACATTGATATATACTGGTGATATTACATAAGTAAATACTATATAAGTACCGCATACCTTAAGCTACTTGTCTAGCTAATGCAATATTTATTGCACTATGAGACTATTTTATTGAACTACGCTATATTTAAGCGCTTTTTCATTCTTTGATCTAGCTCTAGGTAGAAAGACCAATTAAGTCATCCAAAATAGTAATATCTTTTGAAATATTTAGATGTAATTTATTAAATCTTATCTGTGATATGTATTGAATTTGAATATTGCATTTTTGCTACCAAGCCAAGGTCAATTTGCATGCGTCCAGACATAGGTACATAAAATTACCATACGAAGATATATCTTAATATAAATCGGTGTAAAACCAACTAAAATATAGCTTGAAGTTGCTTCTTGGTAAACAAGCATAGTTCTAAGAATTGCACCACTTAGCGATAGGAGTCGTAAATATTTCAGTAAGATACCGTTATTAATCTCTTAAAATGCAGATATTTTTTAAGATTACCCAAGGCCATGTGCACAATGACCGAGAGTTTACCAGAATAATTTGCTGACATTATTATGTATCAATATAAGTTTGAGGTAAATAAGGATTATAATATGGTGTGCAGAAAGAGGGCAACATTTTGCTGTAATATTTACCTCAAACCACTGACAAATGAAAGTACCAAAAAAGGATGAAATTTTCCCAGGAGAGGAGCTGTCTGTTGATGCTTTAACTGAAGTGCAGGATTTCCGCAAGTGGTTGGATAACCGAGTATCTTTTGCTTTCGCGACTAAAACAATTTATTAAATTTCCAAAATCCTCAAATAAAAGAAAGGTTTACCTATTATAACTTTATAGCTATTCTAACCGCAGCAACTACAAATACTAGAATTCGTAAAGTAAGATGACAAAATTTTATTTGATTTTCCAACACATTTCACCTATAAAGTGTTCCAATTGGACGTAACTTCCACTTTTCCTCTTTCTTGGTAATAACCACTCTTAGGATGTAGTTACATAGTTATCCAGTTCGAGCAGACACTTATTTTTCAAAGAAGTCCAGGTCTCGGATGGATTTATGCATTACTAACCAACCAAGGTGCTAAGACACTTGTGCGCAACACTCGGTGCTGCAGGACATTCAGCCTCTTCACCGGTGTCTTGCTGGCACTGGACCACGCCAGGACACCGTTGGTGAGAATTGGTTGGGGAAACGTTCTATAAATTAGAAGTTTGATACTCAGGCTGAGCGAACTTTTCCAGCACAAAGGACGAGGCAGAGCTTCCCACGTCCGAAGAAATCTAACGGAAATTGACGAGGAATGGCTTCTGAAGGTCGGCCTCTCGTCAATCGTTAGTCCCAGATATTTAACCCGAGACTCCCATGGCATTCTCAATCCTCCTATAGAAATTCGAGTGGAAGGTGTCTTCTGCTTCCTTGAGAGCCGCAGCGTTAATTGTAAGACGCCACTTGGACCCCACCCGCATATCTCGTCGACCGATCTCTGTAACATACCACATACAAGGGTATCGCTCTTTGCAGAGGTGTACACAGCTGTATAGTTCGCGTACACCGCTAGCTTCGTGGATGCTGGGCGTGGAATATCACTGGTGTAAAGGATAAATAATTCTAGACCTAAGAGCGATTCCTGGGGAACGCCGTCTTGGCTGCGCCGACACTCGGGAAGCTACCCTTATGGCGAATGTTCTGTCAGCCAGGTAAGAGCCTATGAGGATGACCATGTTTGAGTTAATACCAAAACTGTCCATTTTGTATAAGAGACCTTTGTGCCATACCGAAGCGAGTCGAAGAAGTTCAAAGTCGGCTGATATCCCTTCCCCCCCCTTTCGGTATCCGAATAATCGCTACCTAAAAACCTACTTTCTCAGGATGTAGCGATTCCTCAATTATTGTATGTGGAGTTTTGACTACTCCAAATTCTTGTATTTTGTTAAGTTAAGTATCCCGTTTTACAAAACCATACTTCATCAGTAAAGATGATTCTTTGTGAGAAAGTTCTCCATTATTATTCATATTTGCAAACTAATTCTCACTCTTCGAGGGAGTGAGAATAACTCCACCTAGACACGTTACCTACTTGGGAGTGGTCATGGACGAAAAACTGAATTTTAGACAGCATGTGGTGGAAACAGTTCCCAACAGTTGCCAAGACAGAAAAGCAACTGGCCAGACTGATGAGACTAATGCCGAATGTTGGCGAACCAGGTAGCTGCAAGCGATCGGTTCTGTGCAGTGCTATGCATAGTATGGTACTTTAGCGGGCCCCGATATGGGGGAGAGCAGTAGAGGGTCGGAAATATAGTTCTCAACTCCAAAGACTACTACTGGTTGACACAAGCCTTGACTGCGCATGGTGTGTACAGATTCTTCGCAAGACGAATCTCTCGAGACTCTACTGACGTCTGTGTGTATTGTGGAGACGTGGACACGGCGGAGTACACCATCTTTGCGTGTCCCAGGTGGGATGGATTCCGGAGAACCACTTATACAACGATAGCAAGCGATTTGACGCCGGAGACCCTCGTTCCTACAAGTTCCACAAGTGGAAATCTGTACATGCCATGATAAGGGATATCATAACCCGAAAGGAGGCCGAGGAACGCGCGGGGCAAAATGAGCCCCAGGCAAGAGCACAGAGTTAAAGGGAGATAGCCCGCCAGTCGTACCTGATGTGATGTTTTCGTAGACGGTTCTGAGTACGAGTGTAAATGTTTTTTTTTGTGCGAGGCAGGAGGATTTAGTGGGTAAACAGTACTGGACTCCCACACATTGTCCATAAGGGATTTCCTCCTGGGTAAAAAACAAAAAAAAAATTAGATAATTGTAATCTGCGTGGGTAATCAATGTCTAACAACTCTTCTAATGCAGTCAAACGATATGGATAGTTTCTCGATATTTTGTGAGTTGTGCCAACAGAAACGTTAACTTCAGATTAACTCAGGTGTCGAGGTTTGTGGTTCATTTTCCAATATGTTTTCGACACGATTGACACGATTGAGGTGTACGTTTCTTAATAGCTTCGCTGCCTGATTTTCTTGAAACACTACTAGTTTCAGAAAACAGTTTTAAGTTCTATCGAATGTTTTGTTAAATTGTGTATAATCCATTGCAAAATGTGAAAACTTAACCTGAAATTCTTCAATGCAATTTTGAACCAATAAGCCTGCACTAAAAAACTAAAAACGTATTGTATTCTATAGTGATGGCTATTTTAAAAGCTATGTTTAAGTAAATTTGACGAAAAAATTGTTTAATCCAGAATTGACGTAAGAATTTAATTGCTAATTGTAATTGAGAATCGACACTAATCAAATGCCATTGGAATTTATGTTTATGTAAAAGAAAACACATACCCATAAGTATATCTACCTCTTTTTCTATGAAAATGTTAACGCTACTTGGATGAACTTTTCAAATGAAGTTTTTAACTAACAATAAGTTGAAAATTATAAGAGGATAATCATATAACAGCTTGTGTATTTTAGACTCATACGATATGCTTCTTTAACTTTCTGGTTTATAACGAAGTCAAATTATGTCGAAACTCTGGGTGTTATTTGAGTTCCTAGAAAAACAGAAATATTCTCCGAACTTTTAGAACCAGTAAGAACAATCCACAACTAAAACAATTCAATTCGGTAAATCACCAGTGTTCGCTAACAATTTAGGGAACCGTTTTCTCTCATGCAACATTTTCAACGCTATGCGGAAACACAGGAATTTACATTGAATCTGTACGAAATGCAAGTATAGAGGTCGAAAACAACCTAAGTTACTTAACGCGAAAATCGGATTACTCCAAAAATTCGAAAAACATACGAATTAGCATGCGACTTGCTCATTCTTGATGCTATCATTCCCCTACTGAATATTTAAACAAACGCAAAGTTTGCATTCTGGATACCAGACCGGCTGCTGTTGGATAACAGCACGAATTATCGATGCAGAATTCGTTACAGTAAAGTAGATTCGGGTTTCGGTCGAAGTGAACTAATTAAATCGATTACATTTTCACATACCGATCGGTTCGCGTGTTCCATACCAAACATCGTCTGCAAAGTACGTGACTGTATACCGGCGCATAATTATCCGATTTAAAATGGGTAAGTGTTGCGAACGAGGAACTATAACATACAGCTTGTATATGATGGTAGGTACATGTGGAAGACCGTGTTTGCACATCTTACACATGGTGATGCGGATAGTGAATATGCAATATGCCACTTTCGGAATTTTAAACAATACCAGACGTTGAATAAAATATTGTGTGATATTTTGTAACAGATGGTTTGCATGCATTTTTTTCTATTGTTTATAAGAAACCGCTTGGAAATTATTTTTTTTCAATCGCAGCTTATTAAATTATAACAATATTGTTGTTAGACTTATTTAATGTGCTAATGAAATAAAGATTTAAAGAGTTAAAGATTACAATAAATAAATTATGTAGGCTGAGGTTGTCCTATTCATGTATTTATAAATAGCAACTTGCCTAAACAACTAATAACCACATTCAGTATTTTAGGTTGAATCTAAATGTGACACCTTTTAGCTCTTTAGCCACTAAGAATTTGGGAGGCAGATTCTAAGCAACGATGGTATGAAATAAAACTAATATTGGTTGATTTGGCAAGTAAATATTATACTTTAGATAAATTCTTGTTCGGGTCTAATTCTGCGAGGAAGCTTACTACAGAATTTTTCCACTTAAGTTTTTGGTCAAAACATTTTTTGACCAACACCGCCCGAAATTGTACTAAAGTCAGAATACTGAGATCTTTATAAATTCCAGTATTCCGAAAGTATTACGAGCACTGACACTTATCAGCACCGACCAGTTTTGTGCTAAATTGAGCTTCTTAGCATAAAAATTGGCATCTCTGGACATCATTGGCAAGAATATGTTGAAGAAGTATCGTATATACTAGAAGTTCGCGTTTTAATTAAAAATATTCTTCATACGAAACAGTTGTTGAGTAAATTATCTTGATGAACTCTATTCTTTCTATGTTATCTGCTGCTCAATCTAATTTACGTATGAATCTTAAGGGCTCACATCTTACCAACCAATTTACCAATAATTATTGTCTTTAATATTAAAGCACACATTGAAGTCAATGGAACCATTTCATTTTGTGGAATAATTCCCAGAGAAATTACATTTTGTATATAGATGTTTGAATGCCAAGATTCCTTTAGCTAATAACTCCCTTTCTTTTTACGTTACTTTCTTACAATTAGTTCCATCTCTCTGAAAAGTAGTTGTCCCTAAGATGTTTTTTAAATTTTGGGAATAGGTGGTAATGACTAACAGCGACGTCTGGAAAATAGGCAGGTTGCTTAACAATTTGAACTCCATCATTTTGAACCAATGCACTGAAATACAGCTTTTATAGGTTGGTGCGTTGTTTTTGTAAACCAACATTTGTCTCAAATTTTCTCTCTGTTATTCTTTGAAGCCGGCTTGAAGTGTCGATATTAAGTTTGCGGAATCTTTCCCTACTAGGTATAATGTCTCCACATTGTTAAATCATCGTTCATTTCGTACTTTACCTTTTCGACTCTACTTCAAGGTGATAAGCCCAAGTGACATCTGCAGTATTAAAATTTTGCAATAAATGATTTGGATTTCTGTTAACAATAGCTATATATTTCTCAACAGTCGTAAACCAATCCGCCGTTAAAATTTTTGAAACTCATTTAATCGAAAAAAAAAAAATTATTTCAAAAAGCACACATCTCCCCTATAAACCTAACAACAATTTTTTTATCTAATAACCAGCGCCTGGCGTAAGTTTCCATATCTCTCTTCCCAGATTCAAATCACCTAACCAATTTGTAGTTACTTGATCTGAAGTCTCACTCAATACCTCAGTCATATTTTACTTGGGCTGACTACATATATTACAAAGACATCGGCCACTGTCGCCAGCGGATATCTGCAAATGAACTTGAGGAAACATACACCATAATATTGGCACCATTCTACTAGGCACAATTCACGTTCAGCCAAATTATGGAACTTCTGTTCGAATTATGCCTGAGTATTGAGAACGAATCATTGACATTAACCCTAGTCTGAGTCAAATGCATTCGCAAAATTTAGAACAACAAAGGCTGTGGAATGACATTAGGTATACCATAAAGTCCATCGATATGCTTTCGATGCTGCTAAGCTGCTCATTTGGTAGTACGATATTCTTTCCTAAGAGCACAACATTTCAAAGTTGAGGTTTTGCAGGTGTGTGAGAAGATTTATTAACATTTGCGTGTTGGCAACATGATATTTAGAACATCCTGCAACAAGTTTTCAGATGGTCTACTGGAAACTATGATTGAAATGTATCCAAGCCATTGTTTAGCCAACTGATTAGCTTCTTCCACACTTCAATTAGTTTCACAATACGAAGCCAATGATCGCGTTGGAACGGAAGAGCTTTGAAATTTTCGATATAAAGGTTTGGTCAGTGCTCCGCAATTCATTAAAATATTTTATCCAAATGGTCAGGAAAAATATTAATGTTTTCGGCAAAAAATGGACGACATCTGCAGGTTTCCAAGCTGGCAACTATTAATGTAATAGTTTCTACTTTAACCATCATTTCTACGTACTTCCTAAAAGTATATGCGCATATGCAATTTTCTACTTTCTACAACTTTTATTTTAAAAACTATAGTGTACCATCTGGATACATGCAACATAATTATGCTGATTATACAATACCATTTACCGTTTAATAGATTTAATAGAAATATACGTGACAACATCCCAGTGGATAACAGAAAACAGATATCGAAACACGTTAAAGCAATTAAGACTAGCAATTAGATCGTAATAAAATCTGATCAATTAATTTTACGAAATCTTGATTTGATTTATTATTAAATGAAAGTAACGTTGATCGACTGCGCGACTAACGCTTTGCTTTCTTAATACAAGCTATTTTTTCCGATTTCGAGGCTTAGAATTGTACAATTATTGCAGCACTAGACGCAGGAATAATAGTTATAATAATAGCACTAACATTACAAAATAACAGTTTAAGTCATTTTGGCCGACAATATGAAAGAATACTACGAGTAATTTGACAACTAACATATGCTATTTAACTGAATATAATTACTAAACTTCCTCGAATAATTTCTATTGAATTAGAAGGTAATAATCTTTAATAGATCTATTGTGTTCGTAGGAAAAAAGCACTTGTATATCTAATGTTTTATTTAGACATGTAACCCTGAAAGTTACAGGATAATCAGTACTATGTTTACGTCTAAAAGTTTACAATCTTAAAAGTTTATACCTGGGGATTTAACGACTAACAAATAGAAGATTAAGTGTCAGTAAATTTGCTCAGCGTCCTATTGCCTTTTAGCAGTCACGCTCTATAATCATCTGAAACGGATCTTTAAGATAATTGCGGTAAGATGTCACGCAAATATATTGAAAATCGCACGGAGGTGAAATAAAGTACGTAATGGTATGCGTGCAAGTTGTTTGAAAGCAAGATATGTGGTGGTATTTATTGTTGTATGAGAAAAAGGTGATACTAAGAGTGTTGTAAGCTTTTTACTTGAATCTCGAAAGGAGAATATTAAGTTTAACATTAATTATTATTTCTTTATTAAACTGTGTAAATTATGCAACAAAATTTCGTAAAACGTTACGTTAAATTATATCGTTTTACCTTGCTATGACGGCCAATGCTTGGAGGAGCAGCGACAACATAGAAGGATGGAGGATTGTGCTTCCCCAGCCAGGAATTCACAAAAGCATGCTTTGGGTTTGCCGATGGGTAATCGTATTTTAGCTGTTCTTCGTCGGTATGGAAACAGGGGCAAATAGCTCGAGCACCCTTATAAGAAGCAACTGCCGCGCAAATACATTCCAGAGCTGATGCGACGAGGACACCTACATTAGCTAACGCTGGAGAAAATTCTTGAGTAGTTACGTTCTCATTTGCTGGCGTAGTAGTAGTCTGAAATCGAAAGAAACACATCTTAACGTTATTTTGGTGTATTTATCATACGTTTAATGGTTTGTATGTAATATATGTATAAAGGGTAATACGGCGCCTGCCATTTAATAATAATAATAATAATAATAATAATAATAATAATAATAATAATAAATGGAAAATGCACATGTTATGTAAATTAAAAAGTATTAAAATCAATTATATTAAACTAAATTAAAGAGACAACATTATATATACATACACCAACACAACTATTTACGGAATCCTCCGAGCCAAGTATTCGTCGGCATTGTAAAAATAGTGAGTATGAATATGATTTCACGAGACTTCGAAACGAGTAAAAGGTAGCCGGGTTTCTTATTTCGGTGGTTAAAACTTTAAAATAAATAATCCAAGTTAATTCGCGCTGTCCTCATGAAGGCTAGTTCTGCGAAAAGGTATACTTAACTGGTTACTACACCGTGTCAGCATGTGACTGTACCATCTGCGTTTTTTTACGAATTTAGTTTCTTTCATTTATAAAAGGTTAATATTTCACACAGATGTAGTGACCATAATTCGTAATGCTTTAAACATTGGATCTCACTATTTTTTCTGATATTTGAAAAGACGATTGACAGATCTTGCACGTCACCAAAAAATTATTTCGTAACGAAGCCTGGACTGGAGAAGTAAAATATTCGGAGAGTATAGATGTTAACAGTGGTCCTTACATTTCTCATACCATAATATGCAGAAACTATCAATTCAAGCTTAATACTGCAAACAAAAACACTCTAACTGAGGTTTGGACTAAAGATGAAAAAAAACAATTTTAATTCTTTTATTTAAGGCCTAATTTTCGACGAGAATTGTCGGCATCTTCAGGGTATTAAAAAAGAATCACTAAGACCTTATTGATATTATAAATGTATAATAATTAAATTACTTCCGCTTGCTTACAATCTGTGCTTTTATAATATCAATGACTGCCTACTTCAATGAAATCAATGAATTACTTAAAAGTTACATAACACTATTTTGTGCTGCTTTTGCTGGTGTAAAATTGGAATATTTTTGCTAATTGCCCAAAACATGATTGTAGTCGTTTATATTTATTTTTCTTTGCAATATGAAACACATTTCTACATCACCAACAGCATACAACGGTTATTCCTACCAAATTAAAAGTAGTTGTCTAAACTACACTCTAAATGTATATGTGTAACAAGTTTGATTAACATTGCAGATAAAGTAATAGCATATAGACAAGAAAGAGCATTCATTGAAGAGTTTAGGAATAACAATAAGCTTTTCAACGTCTGTATACTGAAAGATCTGTAGTAGCGCATCATTTACTTAAAGAAGGGTATTTTTAGAGGCAACAATTACAATAACGTGAAGATGTTGCTCATAGCTACACTATGTGCTGTATGGTTGTGTCGAAGACTTTAACACTGTTTGGATAATAAGGAATTTGAATAACTTCAACTAAGCAGAATTTAAGCATCAGCAGCGCCTAAAGTTATTATCAATAAAGCTTGGGATTTATTTTATTTTTTAGACAATGGACCTGAAAGGTATCGATCAAGAAAGCGAAAAACGAGAGCAAAACACAGCAGCATGAATATTTAGAAACATTCTTTTTAGGTTTATTTATTCATTACTTACTTTCACAAGAAAAAGCGTAGAACATCATAATCAGTCAAAGATCTATACTTGAAGTGAAACTCGATTTGCAAGGCTTTGGAAATAAAATAAAATATATATAGATATTTTATTGCCCGAATAGATGATGATATTGTATCTTGAATTGCTATTACAACCAGTAAAAACGCATAAAGAATTTATAACCATTATTTGAATAAGTACCTACATATAAAAAATATGACCTTCTAAGTGCGTACATTTCTATCAGGTATTGACCATAACGAAATTGAAGCTAATTACTAAGACTCACACAGAATTTGCGTGAGTGTTATGACCGAATTGAGGTAAACATTTTCTAATTTCAATTGGCTATTTTTGTATTAGTGTCAAATTGGCTACTGCAACTTGCTTATTGCGTTATGATTTTACGGTATATTTCGTTTCCTTAATGGAAAAGACAATAATCTTAAGTCAGGTAAACACGATGGTGACCTTATTCGTTCGATGAGCAATATTTAATTAGCCCATATTATTGATCAACAATTACAGTTATACTGATTCTTTCATTAGAGGGTACTTAAGTAGTTGATTTAGGCCTCTTTGGTGTTTAGCATTTCTTTATAAGATATGTACGCAAGAGTAAAATTATAAAGCAATGGATGCTGAGGATAACACCTACAATATTCTAGGCATTGTTTAGGGTCATTTAGTTATAGTTATTCCTCCTTTATTTTAAAAATATTTTTATTGTACGTCTTTTAAATTATCGTAATACTTATGCTAAATTCAGTCTCAATCCATCTCCTTCCAAATTCAAGGAGTTAACTACCATCTTAACAATATTAACAGCTACTTTCTCATTATATTCAATAGTATAATACGTCATCTAAGTTAAATGTGCGATCATTGCCAACATTTTTAACTCGAGAACTAAGTTAAACACAAAAAGCTCTATTTTACAAAAGTGCTCAAGCTTGATCACAAACCCGATGGATTTCAGTCACAAAACTGTCACTTTTGATTGTACATGTCTTATTTCTGGTTATCTATCGAAATATATTTGTCGCTGACAGTTTAAGAAACCTTATTTGAATAATAATAATAGTAACAATAACGATGAAAACTTGACTGATATACTAAGTACGTGGTCTGTATTGCAGATAAATGAACTTTTGAGTTTAATTCTCCAAACTCTCTTTTTTGTTTGAGAAATTTTTCAGCAGGAACTGGTAATTGTAATAAATATTACAACACATCTTCCATTATAACATAATAATTTAGTTAAACATGGATAGTTTTAACCAGATTGACAATATTACCACATGTATTTTGACTGTTTGGTGGAATAATTTGCTTGAATATTTGATACCCATCTGGAATAGAATTTCACCTATCTTTTTTTTTCAAATCCTTCTATTTTGTACCAATTTCCTCACCTCATTCACTGTATCCCTCGCTTTTCAGCTTTCCGGTCGCCCTTCTTTGTCCTTTCCCTGCGTTCTAGTTTCATAATCTTTTTTGGTTTTCTTCCATCGGTCACCCTATGTAAATATGTGGCGCAGCCAGTTAATTGTCTTTCCTCAATGACTAATTCTATTGGCTTTGTATTTAATTGTGATATTACAGTCTCTTTTCTTATTTTGTACAATTTTGTGACCCCTTTTTGTTTTTCTCAAAAGTCTTATTTCAGTAGCTACTATATATTTTTTTGATTGTTTTAAGATCCAAGATTAACTATCGTATGCAATAGAAGGACTTCTTGGCATACTTGCGTACTTTCATTGCCTCTTGTATCTCCTTCAATCCCACAAAGTTGGTCGCAAGGGAGTTGTGCAATCTCCCTAGTTTTCCATTTCTTTGATTTATTACTCTGTTTATTTTTCTAGTTTCCTCTATTATTGTACCCAGTAATTGAAGTGTGGTACCTGTTCTAATACTTGCCCCTGTATAACGATCTTGCGTTTTCTTTGTGTCGTTGATATTAGCATGACTTTTTGATGAAATTTTCAAGTAAAGACGAAACCTACTAGAATACAGATTACATATTTGATTCTTTAGAAATATTTTCAACTCAATACCCAAGTAGTTGTGATGCTCTTTATTTCATAATCTTTGTTAATTCATGGCACCATAAGTGACAGTAGAACCAGTCAAGCGAACAACTGAAGCAAAACAGCATAGTAATATATAATAGCTTAAGATATATAATTCCTAAAATTGTAATATCGAACTTTTTATAATTCTCATATTTCTTTTCGGAGATTTAGCCAGACATATTACGCAACAATCAAACTGGAATCTGTTCATATTGACAGATGACTTTCTAGATTAGATGTTACTTCACATTTAGGATGTCAACACGAAACTTTTTGTTAGGTAATAACCAACTATGAGTTTCATATAAAAAAAAATAACAAATTTCTACAATTTAATAAGTAAAGGTGCTATAGCTAATAAATGGACACTACAATTTCGCAAATAACTGGTAAACAAAGGATGATAACCGTTAGAGTCATTAAGTGTCTCTTAAGAAAGGTGCGAGGATAGGGTAGAGTATAGGTAAAGATATAACGCGTTTGTGTTATGAGCTTTAAAGGATCTTGATTTAATTGAGGCAATTTTATCATACGTATACATACTTACTACTTTTTCTACTTTTAGGCTACCCTATCCTCGCACCTTTCTTAAGAGACACTTAATGACTCTAACGGTTATCATCCTTTGTTTACCAGTTATTTGCGAAATTGTAGTGTCTCTTAAGAAAGGTGCGAGGATAGGGTAGCCTAAAAGTAGAAAAAGTAGTAAGTATGTATACGTATGATAAAATTGCCTCAATTAAATCAAGATCCTTTAAAGCTCATAACACAAACGCGTTATATCTTTACCTATACTCTACCCTACTTGCTTAATCAGAAGATTGCTTTGTTACCATGAACCATTAGAGGAGCTAATACTTTCATCTTTAGTTCTAGTTTCTTATTTTGTAAACTATAATTGATATTATTATATGTTGCCATTACAAATAAAAATAATCAGCAGTACGAAAAACGTTCACTTCTATAAAAAGGAGATTATTAAATTATATAATTTGCCAATTTATTTAGAATGTAATGTTTTATGTTCTAACGGCGGCGTACATTTCTCTCTAGTCCCTCTTCTACTTTAGTAAATAATCGTTTATATATCCTAATCTATTAATTAAGTTTAATGTAGCTAGCGCACTTTTATTTCGTAGATTGCCGCAATTTGCTTTATATATATTTCGCGCCATGCTACTTTTAAAGAACCACCTTATATAACATTTATACATACATACACATATATATGCAGAGACAATACAGGCAATTTCTTCTTTACAGTTAAGTGAAATGAGGAAAGAAACTATCTATTAGCAGCTACATACTGTGAATCTAGATTAGTTTCTAATGAATACTGTGAATTACAGGAAAGAGTTGAAATATATGATTTCATATTGAAATAGGAGTCAGTTAGTTGTGCTGACTAGCCAATTTGATTTAAATTATTTCAATTTAATAGTATATATTCCGGAAAGGTACCGGATAATAATCAACTCCGCTCTTGACTATGGAGATCGTACAATGTTTAACAAGAATGGAATAAATCTAATATATTCAGTATTTAATAGTAAAATATAAATTAACTGTACATACATAGTTACATACTGCTGGATTTAAAAATTTCCTATTTCCTATAGAACTTAACGCGAATATTATTTACGTCAAATTTTAGTTATTTTTACGTTACATAATTATCAAAATTTCAACCTACTGCATGTTTGTTTGAAGACATTTGGAAAGCTAATTAATTGACATTTTAGCAATCTAAAAATGTGAGCATTAAATTTTACTTCTTTTTATACTTAGTAATGCATGTGCCTACTTAATATCTCTAATAATTGTGTTTAGAAAAGCATCTATTTTTGATTTTGACAATTCTTCATTCTTTTATTCGTCATACACATATTTAATTTAACTTTAAAAGAATGCACAATAACGTCTTAATAAAAAAAATGTATAAAAGACAATCCTCATGTACACATATGTATGTTGTACATATATAACAATTAAATAAACGTTTCTGTGGCGCATATGCTTATATGAGTGCTTGAATAAATTGGTATATCTTATATGTGACTTTTGTAGAAGTAAACTACATATATTCCTTAATCACATATTCATGGTTTCCTTCAACATCCTTGGAATATAATTATTGTGAACATTGTTTATAAATATATTTTTGACACTGACACAAAAACACATGATGTTTATCAATTTCTTGTTTGCTAAGTTTCGTCGTAACACTTCGATGATGTTTTGGTAATCATAATGCATCATTTGCAAAGCAAATTTTACTATATAGTTTTAATTATACACTAGCGTTAAAAAAACTATTAACTTCTCTATGATGTTATAACTTATCTCTTAAGATTATGAACGTAATCCGTCTAGGTAATATATGGTGAGGCCATAAAGTATCGAATAATATTAATAAAATGAATGATAATTTTATTTTGTACCTGCTGGAACACGTATTTATCTTATACATATACGTATAATGTAAAAAATTTAGGAAATAGTACATATGTAGTTCTAATTTCTTTATACTTTTACAACAACATGTTATTCAAAGTAATATATTCCTGAATAACAAGGGCCTAATCTATTACTGAATCATTATTTCATTATACTATCATTAAACATATTTTCTGAAGTTCTGGAAATTTTTGTATTTGTTGTAATTTACTAAACACTGTTTGCAACAGATTTCTGTACAGCATACCTTTTCAAATAGTAATTTGATTGTAAGATGATCATCATTTTCTTTTTCAATCCATCTCTCCATTATTTCACGAATTAATGCATAGAGATTGATGACTAATTCCCAATTTTTTTGCCAGTCTCCGAGTATAATCTTTTGGTGTTGCTTGCATTCTTAGGAAACTAATTAATATTGTTAATTAATTTATTAATTCTAGTTTTACTAGATTTTGGTTTACCTATATTATCATTCTTTCATCAAGAAGTATGGTAGTTCCACAAGAGTTGCTTGGCTTCAGTAGTGCTTTTGACACTACTGATCACAAGTTGTTGCTCTCGATTATGCGTTTCTTTGGTCCGTCAACACCTGCTACTGAACTAAGCACAAAGCAGTTAACATAGATAACTTCCGAGTTTAAATCTCAAAACGCGGAAGTCTCTCAAGGTCTCGTTATCAGCCCCCTCTTATTTATTTATTGATATCTCAAATCTTTTCTCTTGTTTCCTACGCTGTCAACATCATCGCTATGCAAACGACACACAACGATGATCTGTTGTCTGCTTGTCCAGCAATGCCCCACACATTCTTTTGTTTTAAACCCCCTTAACTCCGCATTCTTGTTTTTTGTGGACGAGACACAAACGTTAACTTGGACCATATAGAAATTCATATAAAACGTGTATGTATTCTTATTGTGAAAGTAGTTAGGAATCTGGTCTACATATGGATATCTGGTTGAGATTCAAACACTATGTATCAATGTGTATGCAATGTGCGTATGCGGCTTTAAAAATGATTTACCCCCACAGATATGTTTTAAACCAACGTATTAAAACATTCAGCTCTCTTCTTTTATCCCAACCGAATTATTGCGATGTAGTTTATGACCAATGCATTGATGCTGCCACTAAGAAACGTATCTAACGTTTGCAGAACTCTTGTCCGTGTCTTCCTTTCGGTATTAGAAAATTCAACAGAATTAGTCATTATGCACAGCTCATGCTTGTTTTATAAAATTACACTGTATAAGACACTAGCGTAACTTTATTATAAAATTATCTTTCGAACCATACAACACCATCTTAATTTGAGATACAGGGGACTGTTGACTCCATTTATTCACAGACTATCAATCTTCAAGAGATATTCACATACATATGTTATCAGCAGAGTATATAACTTTATTCCACCTAGTTTGGAATCCCTGTCATCTCTGTAATTTTGAATCATTTCTTGACAAACACTTGTTGGAATTGAATTTGTGATTTGAGTTTTCGTCTGCGTGCATGTAGCTTCTCTTTACTGTATATACTGCACTTTTTAATATATACCTAGTTCCGTGCTGTGGTGATGTGCGGAGCTGATTTACAAATGTTTGATTTTATTTTTTCTCTTTGGCATTTAATTTTTTTTCCTCTACTTGTTTTTATTTTTAGTTTTGGTTAAGTAAATCAGCATTTGCTGAACTTCGTCAATTTGTTACTCTTCTTTTCATTTATTTCAATAAAGTCTATTATTATTATTATCTTTTTTATTTATTATTATCTTCCAGTCTGTTCAAATCTTTTATCACATGGTAGATTACAGATATAACTGTGAAAATACGTTACCAAGTCCAATTTAAGTTATTTTTATTTCTTCAAAGCATACATCATCAATATTTTAGTGTGTTCTTGTTAAGATACTTTAACTTTGATTTCTCAAATAGATAGAAATAGATTAAGTCGTAATTCTTTTTTTGTAATCTACTGAGTACTATATTCTTTGATTTTTTTTGATTTTAGAAAACATACATATTTTGGTAGCAGACTGTTACTAATGACTTATCATAATGAATACAAACTTTATTATTAGATGTACGCAATTAAAACAAACGCTATAGACAGTTCTAACTATTTCTGCAAATCATTTATGCTAATATCAAACTAATATTTTATGACTTTCTCATTAAGTTTTTTAAACAGTATACAAAATTACGACAACTTTGACAGTAAGTAAGTAACGTGCCAGAATGGTTTTAGTCATATTAGTCATACTTAACTGACAGAATGTAGTTTATTAAAAGAACGAGTGGGAATCCGCGCGGGTTTTGGAAACTCCTATCAACAGTGTCTTAATTAGCATTCCACATAGTACAATGTTAGGACCTATTCTATACAGTTTACATATATGTGTGAATAATATCGTCTTATTTTTCGCTGATATATACATTATTATGCATGTAGGTAATATTGCCCAATTTGTAGCAAACGTACAAAATGTTTTGTAACAATAAATTTGCATTGAAAATTGAAAGAAATAATATTCAAGAGGAAAACCTGAATTTTGATGAATAAGGTTTTCAATCAAAATAATTCTATTAGATTTCTTGGAATATTGCTCTAATTTACCTTAGAAATATTACTGGGAAAGTTTGTTAGTTAAGATATCAACAAAGATGTATTTATTCAGATCTATCCGAGAAAAATAGCATGTGGGGCTTTACTCTCTGTGTATTATGAAGAGGTACAGCCCAGAATGCAATATGGTATTTGTGTGATGGGACCAGTCTCCATCTACAAAAAAATTGCTTTTGACGCAAAAAGCTGTGTTTAGATCGACTTGTGATGCGAAATCATCATTGCGAAATTAGAAATTTGACAACTTTTTGCATTTCAGAAATTTGCTGTTAAATACATAGGTACATGAGAGAAAGAGAATTCTGAAGGTGACAAACTGTAGAATACATTTGACAATGTTAGAATCTTTCAGGAAGCACATCGTTTGTATAATGCGCATTTTTAGAATACATAGTAATACATATTAATATACTACGTTTAAACAATAATTAAAATGTTCTTGCTACAAAATACGAGATTGGATGTTATTGGGAGTTTTCTTTATACATACAATATATAATGTATATAATTTATATATTCACATTTATATAATTACTAATGTTTATGTGTCATTAATGTCTACTAAATATTGAAATATGTATGTTTTATGACATGGCTTATTAGCAACTAATAGTCTTTTGAATTGATTGTTGCGCAAATATTCCAATAGTACTTCATTCTCTTGCCTTCTAGTAATTGATTGCTTTTCTAAAACTTTTGCTTAAATTTCTTTCCTTTCTCCAATTCGATTTAGTTCTGAAAACGTATTTCTATTCACGACTAAACGATCAGCTAGCGTCTCTACGGAGTCAACATCTTCTAAATACCGTAAAATGCAATATACATATTTTTGGGCAGACAACGACAAATTAAATCAATCCATATTAAATAATTAAAAAAAAATGATAAACTCAACTGGTTTACGAATCGTCTCTTTTTTATGGTGAGTAGGTTATTATTTGTTGCATACATACATTGTATCATTGTAATTAATAAATATTATTAAAGAAAATACAAGTGCTAAGGTTCTTATCGGGGAATAAATAAATACTGTATAATTAAAAATTTCTAAGTAAAACGCCACAGGCTTTTAATTTTTCAGAAAGATTCGATTTTACTTACAAGGAAACATAGGCAATTGGTGGTGACCGATGTAAATGAAATTTGGTGGATTTGTAAACTGATGCAGTGTAAGAACAACGGCAACTTTCATAGATGCTAAATCGACCGCTTTCGGGGGTGAGTACGACCAAGAGCTAACGCTACCTTTCGCTATTTGCGTTAATATCTCCAAAACTATAAGACATCTCAAAAAAAAAGTTAAGACAAATATATAACTGTTTTATGAGTACTAAAAGATAGCGACAAAAATTTAAAAAAATATAGGGAGTGCGCTTGTTTCTGGAAAACAAGAACTATGACAGGCAAACTATTGTCGCTATCTTTTAGTACTTATAAAACAGTTATATATTTGTTTTAACTTTTTTTTGATATGTCTTATACGTAGTTTTGGAGATATTAAAGCTAATAGCGAAAGGCAGCGTTGGCTCTTGGTCGCCCCCACCGCCGCAAACGGGCGATTTAGCATCTATGAAAGGTGTCATTGTTCTTACACTGCATCAGTCTACAAACCCACCAAATTTTATTTAAATCGGTCACCACCACTTGCCTGTGTTTCCTTGTTAGTTTCAGTCATAGTTCTTAGTATGTAAACTATGAGACTTCTAACTCAGTCACTCGACATGGCCACGCTGTATAAGCCAGGCACTATATGATATGATGAGATACTAATGACTATATGGTTGACATTGTCTTATATACTAGCCGGTGATTCGAGTTGTTTACCACTCTGCTGACGTCAATATTCCAAAATTAGCCAAGATGCCAAAGTCAGGCGCCCAACGGTCTAGGGGGTCATAAATTCAGGCGCTCTTTCCGCCGCGCTCCCTGGAGGCTGGAGGCCGCACTCTCTGGGGGCCCTTGACTTATACAGCGTGTCCGGTTGCCAGCGATGAGTCATCGGGAAGCCGTATATAGTGTCTGGCTTATACAGCGTGTCCACGTCGAGTTAGAAGTGACATCGTTTACCTACTGTTGTGGAAATAGAGATGTGTATTATAGAGTCACTGCAAGTGAGAACGATTCTTTATGCCATCTATTAACCTAGCGGCGTACTGAAATGTTTTTCATTGGAAACATTACACCTAGAATAGTAATTTGATAAAATTGACAACGTCGTAATTATCGAAACTAATAACGAAGTAACAGAATAGATAATTAGGTCACTGAATATACAACAAGGGAAAGTAGCCAATTGTCATTTATCCAGCGAAGTTTTTATTTTTGGAGAGGCCATACGAAATCTGCAAAAACAAAGACGACTTTAGCGAAAGACGATTGTATGCGGCAACACCCGTTTTAGATCAATTTTGTTTGTTTTCATTTACGTGGAATGGTTTGCCAAGCTTATCAAAGCCATCCTACTGTAATTGTTGCTGTGTAAATTGTGTATATACATAAATCTATTCTTATAGCTGGCAAAATTGGAACCCTGGATCGCAAGGACTATTTTACGGCCATCGGGGGGCTGTCTTGCTACTGTCAGTACTTTTATTTTAGATTATGAAGTTATTAATTTAGGAAATAGGATTTACGATAATTTCCTGACGAAAAATATTTTCAATCAATTTCAGGATATTAAATTGCTTAGCAAAACAGGAAATACTTTTCCTTCTTTTACATCTACAAATTAACAAGTCGTAAATTAATATTAAGTCATTAAATGCATACATACATATATTCTTTCCCAGAATAATAAACGATATATGTAAGAGCATTGAGCGGAACACAATGTAACATGACTAAGAACTGGTTAGAGACTAATTATTGCATAATGATATTACGCATTATTGTACTATATTTAGTATATGTAGGTAAGATGTTTATATCATCCAGACATGGATGTAAACAATTCTCAGTATTTTGAATGAGTTTACGGTTGCTAGCTTCCGCAATTAAAAATATATGTTATTATATACTGTACGTCCTCCATTTATAAGTACATTGTCTACTATAAGTATATTAACAAACGATTAGTTTCCCATGACAGTCAAGGTAACCGAGATTTTAAGAAGACTACAAAATTCGTATTATGTAATGATATTGAGCACGCACGACTCGACTCGGTTACCTATGACATTTTGCGACTGTTATTATTTCAGCATGTTTCGCTGCAATAGTACCATTGAAAACGGTTCTTAGGTTAAAAGTATAAAACGTAGTTGCTGATAGTACTGCAAAGTCCTTGGTTTTGTGTAGGTGGCATATTACATGTAGACTATACAGGGTTTCCCACGGAACTGGCTAGTTAGAAGTTTTCGGACATAACAAAACACTTAATCAGTATCAAAATTATATGTCAACGACCAATCATTAAACAAAGTATCAGAATGTAAAAAAAATACATTCGTTTCTGTGTCTTGGTAGTTATGCAAGGACAGAATGCGCATAATATTGATAATGATGGAAAGTCTTAATAACAGAGAAATTATTCAATTTTATTTTACGCTCTGCGGAAACTATTTTGTCTATTTAACTATTAAACAAGAAAAATCTGTAATCATATCCGGTAACTACTAATAACAATTATGTGTGTAAACTTACTGTGCAAACTGTTCAACATTACTAAGCGAAATATGGCAATAAAGGATCAGGAATAGTAGGTAAGATTAATAATGCAAAGCACTAAAAGTGACTAAGGCATCACAGTATTACTTTTTGTTATATGAATATTTGCCTTCACTAACTACTCAAGCCAGCAATCCTTTCGTGATAGGGTAACAGTTGTTTGGATTCGCACATCTGTCAAAAGTTTTACCAACTACATTTTCATTTCTTTTCAAAACAACTTACTTTTCCTTTTTCCAGCTCTTATACATATATTCATATTGGTAAACAAACTAGTATTAACAGTTGTTATGTTCAGGATGTAGAAAACAAAATTAATGGTCAACGTTTGGTGATACAAACCATTTTCACCGAGATCCCTATCCAAGAAATCTACAACACTTCTTGTCATCATGATTCATGCTTTCAAATCATTTGTTTAATTTGTATGATTACATCGCATTGCTGGATCCACAGCATAGTTATCAACTTTCACATGCCTTAGCTGCACCCGCAATAATTATAACTGCGGGAGGCCCTTCATGTCTACATAACTCACTTTGTTCTGTGCGCTTCCTGTTGATAATTCTACAATTATCTTTGTCAATTTCAAGATTCAAAATTTTTCAGTTATGAACATCTCAAATGTCTTCCGATTTCATAGTGAAAAAGTCCTTGTAAAACACATCCTTATATGTAGTTTTATCGTTCTCCCTCAGATATAAATAAAAAATGACATTTCTTAATGTTTAATATGTCAACAGGGCTAAAATCAACATATACAGGGTTTCCCACCCAACTGGCTAGTTAGAAGTTTTCGGACTTAACAAACAACTTCAGTTTTGAAAATTTTGGGTTCGCAATAATTTGGTACTTACTTTCTTTCTAAAATATTCTCAAGTTTCGGTTAACCGGAAGTTGTACGAAATTTGTTATTTTAAATGGAACACCCTATATATTATTACATTTTTGAATTCAGCATCAAATTCTGTGACGATTATAACTAGGGTTTCCTATACTTATCTCCAACTATTTCTAAGATATTACGATTTTTATAAAAATTTTGTCATTTACCCCGTTATATTTAACTGAATAGTTTTCACTTACTGTCAGTACCAGAGGTTTGATATTATAAATTGCCAAATACTAACATTGTTTCATCAAAACGTAGTAACATTTTTTCTTTATATCATACAGGATGTTCAAACATTTATACTAGATCAAACAATTTTTAAAGCAGTAAAACTATTTTTTTTCAAATGGAACACCTCGTTATATCTTGACACTATTCGACGCAAAATTCAATTCTAAGTCTATTTGCTGTAACACTCCCTATACTTATCTCCAATAGTGTGCTTTCTATTCCCATTTTATTTATTAATGCTTCCAAATAGCGGAATAATATTTTATCTAGTAAGCTTAGACTTTAGAATAAATTATTGTTCTCAGGAAACATTGTTGTTGTAATCGTTAACCGTTACGTATTTTGTGGCAGATAAGTATACATTATTGTGTAATTTGTAAACAAAATAAAAGAAAATATTGGAATTTACTCAAATCAGAATATGTATTTTAAGTTTATGCTGCTTTTGAAGATTTGGGCATTTCAAAATCATCTGTCCACAGGAATCTGAAACAGAATAAGATGCATCCTTATTAGAAGATTCAACATAGTACAAGCTTTCCGAGAGGAAGATGAAATGAAAAGAAATGAATTGTGTGGGACAATTTTCGTTAGACTTCAAGAATGTAATTTTTTTTGTCCAAAATAATTTGGAAGGACGAATCAAAATTCAGTAGTGAGGGAATAACAAACAGAAGAAATAACCATCTTTTTTCCGATATGAGATGTAAAGAAATTCCGATTATTTGAATTACTTTTTCCGTAAGTACCTACTAATGTTCGATCAAGCAAAATCAGCAATAGTGACACTATTACACCAACATGTAGTAAAACGTTTACAGGTGCTTAAAATACAGTGATAGTGAGTAGTAGTGGTAGTGATACAGGTATTAATCTTTCAAGTTGTAAAACTCAATTTTAATACATATGTTTAAATAGGTACAAACATAGATACAACACTTAACAGTAATTATATTTCCACAAAATTTGTAAGACGGATATTAAATAATAAAATAGTCTTCTCACAATTCTTTGGTATTCTCCTTCTATAAAATAAAATTAAAATATCCTAATTTGAGTAAACTGCAATACTTTCCATTATTTTGTTTATCAATTACATAATATTGTATACTTATCTAACACAAAATACGTAACAGTCAACGTTTACAGCAATAATGTTTCCTGAAAACAATAATCTATTGTTATGTTAAAGTCATAGCTTACTAGATAAAATATTAGAATGAATATAATACATTTGGAAGCATTCATAAATAAAATGGGAATAGAAAGTAAACTATTGGAGATAAGTATAGGGAGTGTTGCAGTAAATTGATGTAGAATTGAATTCTGCGTCCAACAGTGTCAAAATATACAATAGCTTTACAACTTTAAAAATTGTTTGATATAGCATAAATTTTTGAACATCCTGTGTGATATAAACAAAAAATGTGACTACGTTTTGGTGAAATAATGTTAGTATTTGGCAGTTTTAAAATATCAAACCCCTGGCACTTGCAGTAAGTGATAATAAATTAATCAGTTAAATATAACGTCAAATTCTTTATAAAAATCGTAATATCTTAGAAACAGTTGAAGATAGGTATAGGAAACCCTAGTTGTAATCGTCATAGAATTTGATGCTGAATTCAAAAACGTAATAATATATAGGATGTTCCGTTTAAAATAACAAAGTTCGTGGCGACTTTCGGTTAACCGGAAGAGCAAGAAGCTTGAAAATATTTTAGAAAGAGGGTAAGTACCAAATTATTGCGAAACCAAAACTGAAGTTGTTTGTTAAGTCCGAAAACTTCTAACTAGCCAGTTGGGTGGGAAACCCTGTATATGTTGATTTTAGCCTTGTTGACATATTAAACATTAAGAAATGTCATTTTTTATTTATATCTGAGGGAGAACGAGAAAACTACATATAAGGATGCGTTTTACAAAGACTTTTTCACTATGAAATCGGAAGACATTTGAGACGTTCATAACTGAAAAATTTTGAATCTTGAAATTGACAAAGATAATCGTAGAATTATCAACAGGAAGCGCACAGAACAAAGTGAGTTATGTAGACATGAAGGGCCTCCCGCAGTTATAATTATTGCGGGTGCAGCTAAGGCATGTGAAGTTGATAACTATGCTGTGGATCCAGCAATGCGATATAATCATACAAATTAAACAAATGATTTGAAAGCATGAATCATGATGACAAGAAGTGTTGTAGATTTCTTGGATAGGGATCTGGGTGAAAATGGTCTGTATCACCACTGTATCACCAAACGTTGACCATTAATTTTGTTTTCTACATCCTGAACATAACAACTGTTAATACTAGTTTGTTTACCAATATGAATATATGTATAAGAGCTGGAAAAAGGAAAAGTAAGTTGTTTTGAAAAGAAATGAAATTGTAGTTGGTAAAACTTTTGACAGATGTGCGAATCCAAACAACTGTTACCCTATCACGAAAGGATTGCTGGCTTGAGTAGTTAGTGAAGGCAAATATTCATATAACAAAAAGTAATACTGGGATGCCTTAGTCACTTTTAGTGCCTTGCATTATTAATCTTACCTACTATTCCTGATCCTTTATTGCCATATTTCGCTTAGTAATGTTGAATAGTTTGCACAGTAAGTTTACACACATAATTGTTATTAGTAGTTACCGGATATGATTACAGATTTTTCTTGTTTAATAGTTAAATAGACAAAATAGTTTCCGAGCGTAAAATAAAATTGAATAATTTCTCTGTTATTAAGACTTTCTATCATTATCAATATTATGCGCATTCTGTCCTTGCATAACTACCAAGACACAGAAACGAATGTATTTTTTTTACATTCTGATACTTTGTTTAATGATTGGTCGTTGACATATAATTTTGATACTGATTAGTTTACTATTAAGTAAAATATTTTCTACGTCTACGACTTGAATGTGGTTGTGTTAGGTTGGTTAGATTCTAATAGTGTTAATGGGTTGCAGCGAAACTGCTATTAATTTCAATTAAATATTCATTTGTAGCCGTTAAGCAACTTTGTGGAATTCACTTGGAATTTGATATGAAATTTATTCGTATCGTTACTTAGAAAATGTTAGCTTCAAACTACAGGAAACCTGCTAATTTAAACTGGAATACTTATATTCTCTTTTAATAATATCTTATTTTATGTAGTCTAAATTCTTTTTTATTGTAATAAAGTAGGTTTCTATTCTTTTTTCTTATAGTAGAAGTCCCAGAGCGTGCTTCCTTTCTGCTACATATAATCTCCAGTTTAACAATAATATAATATATTAACTTTCCTATTTTCTAGGTTCGGTTTTTCGAAAAAATATCTTTCATATTCTAGGCAATTTTCCATATTTACGAAAAATGATATCTTATTTTCCTGATATTTTTTCCACTTGTAGGTCAATTACAACACTCTAATTCGAATAAAGATAAAATTTATTCCAATATTTTACAATATAATGTGGTTTTCGTTACTATGTCAGTGGAATAAAATAGGCACTAAACAAAATATGTAGTAACATATATCACAAAATTCCATACATCAACGACTTAAGTGACAAAATTAAATACGAATTTAAAAAATCAGATATAAACATTACATTTACACCAAACAATATCAGACAGTTGTTTACAAATTAAGAACTAAGATTAAAGAAGATAATAAAAGTAATGTCGTGTATAAATTAGAAGCAAAGACTGTGATAAATGTTACGTGGGGGAAACTAGACAATATTAAAAAAAACGAGTGTATAATCATCAATACACTGCAACGCAAAACATAACCGCGGAAACTGCTTTGTCTAAGCATTCTAAAGAATTACGACATAACTTTGATTTTGAATACACATTAAAAAGATATAGAAAATTTAAGTATTATTTATAATAGTTTAATCACCTAATCACGCCTGAATTTTATCGAATTAAGCTCTTGACTAGGTTTTTTGCTATGTTTTCCCTAGTCCTTGAACAGAATTGTTAGAGCTTGACAAAAAATACATTGATGTAAGGATCATAATTCTTATGATTATAATTTTACATTTCCAAAATATCTTAAATTGTCCACTATTTTGTAAACAAAATCCTATATCAATTAATTTTAATTAATAATTTCTTAATTTCTTTGTCTGTAGACAATTTTGTTGATAGGCATGGCTATTTATTTATTTATTATTTGACACGAATTAAATGTAAATTTTATTCCACTGACGAAGTTCTAACGAAAATCAAATTATATTGTAAAGGTTTTGGAATAAATTTGATCTTTATTTGAATTAGAGTGTTGTAATTGACCTACAAGTAGAAAAAATATCAGGAAAATAAGATAAGTAAAAAAGGTCATAAAACATAAAAAAATACATATATGAAGAAATTTAGGTGTTGAAGTTGATGTTAAAGTTGGAAGTAATTTACGGTTAGGAAAAAGGGATGCTGTGGGTGAATTATATTTGGATATAGAACAAGTGGTTATTTCAATAAATTTACTTATGCTAGTAGAGGTAAATGCTTTGTAATATGCGGCGAGTCGTCTTAAGCTTATAACACAAGGAAATGCTTTTTCTTCTCTATACATGGATGTTGAGAGGAAAGAAATTTCTTTACTTTATACAACGTAATACGGTCTAACTGTTTTTATTCGGGAGCTACTAGGGGTTCTCACGTCTGACAGTTCCATTAAACGTTGATTTCGCAGTCTTTTGAGGTACTGTGCGTGAAGTTTCAACGATGATCTAGAAATCGTCGATCTGTACGATTTCAAAGCCCTTATCATTACCATAGACGAGGAGCTTGTTTTTAATGTTAAGCTGACGTTGGAGGCAGGTATTCAAGGCTGGCTATAGAATGTTAGTTTAACGTCAAGGATAAAGTACAAGCAATTGACTACGCTCTTCCAGGAAATCGCCTCTCACCAACTGTATTATTGACTTTCGGTACTTTACTTTGATGAGTAAATCGTACTGCTACGCTCCTTTGGCTATTGATGCACTAGTTATCCGTCCAATTGTCCAAATTATCAATACTTTCCTGTATTTAAATTATCAGTTGTTATAATATGTTTCTTATGGTCCAAAGGCAATACTTTATTGCATTGTCTAACGAATTGTGTTTCGTAATGATTTTTAGCAAACCAATGATAGTGGAGTCGTACTTTAACGCCATTGAACTTACACTAGCGTGTACAAAGTTACTGTTGGTCCCGGAAGCAAAGGTGTTGGGTCTATCGATTGATAATACATTAATATTTAAAAAGCACATATGTATCTTCATGTATACAACGTGCATTGGGCATACATTGGGCATACATTGGGCTGAAAACAATATATCCTCATTACAAAATCCGTACTCTGCAATGCGCTAGTTCTCTCACACTTTTTCTCACTGTTTATGTATTTATTGGCCTTGATTAGATGAAATCTCGAAATCTTGAATACGGAGCACTGAAAACTCTTGTATTAGACTCAATTTTGGCATTTGTAAATATCAACGAATTTCACAAGCCTTTCAGCGTAGCAAGTGGAGATGAACCGCCGCTGTCTTCTTTAATCAGCATCATTGTTTCATTCTATAGTCACTACCAGAACTCCTATATACACTCTGTCCCACAAGAACGTCCGGTCGATTCTGCGAAATCCTGAAGCACTAAAATAAAAACAAGACTGCAACTAGAAAGTCCATATCAAATGCTACTACATACGCTATTACCTAGTAAGGAATCCAGTCACCATTATTATCTAATATGGCCTAGCAACGGCGCGGCATACTAGTAACAAGAGTATCAGCAGCATATGATGCTGGTGAGGAACGCTATAACTGCCGAATTTGTTTAAATAGCCGCTTCAAAGTCTAGGTACGTTTCCCACGTAGACTATGCTTCATAAACGAACACACATTTTCGATGGGATTTGCACCTGGAGATTGAGCTAGCCATTGCAATCACAAGATGTCTTTTTCTTCACGCCACGTTTTACGCCTCCGACTACAATGTTTAGTGTGTTGTGACAAACATTTTTGGTAGGTTTTAACAATTCGATCTGCTGTTAGATATTCTGTAAAGAGGTGTAACGCTCCGAAACCTTTTTCACTCAAACACTCGCAAACATGAATTTTAATAAGGTGTTTAATTGTGCGCTGAAGCACGCGCTCCTAGCGGGTAGACCAAGCACGCCTTAAGGGACTCCATGCCCAGAATGAAGCTGCGTCATGAAGCTTTGTCAGTAAAAACGACGTTACCCTAATTGCGGTTAAGATTTTCACTTGCCCAATTTATTGGTCGTTTCATATGCTAAAACTCTTGTTGCTAGTATGCCGCGCCGTTGCCAGACTATATTAGATAATAATGGTGACTGGATTCCTTACTAGGTAATAGCGTCGTAGTATTTGACGTAGACGTTCTATTACAGTCTTACTTTTATTTTAGTGCTTCAGGATTTCGCAGAATTGAGCGGACGTTCTTATTGGATACACTTCTACAAAAGAATTCAGTTTAGAACAGACATTGCACAGCACGACATTGTTTGAAAATCATTTTCATTTAACATATATAAAATTTATAATAGTATACCTGTCCATCTGAAACCCTTGTCACTTAAAAAATTTAAACGTGAATTGTTCAATGTGCTTCTCTCTTTCCAATAACATGTGATGACCTTAAAGTTACGAGCGGATCTGTTGCAGTTCTAGCATAAAGTGAATGAAATGGGTTACATCCAGAATATTAGTCTTAAGTTAACTAACTTAATATACTTATAAAATATAAGAATTAAGAGCTT
>SMLS01061212.1:0-24013 GCA_004785975.1 Popillia japonica
ACATCGAGTTACTTACATTAATGGGAAAAAGTTGGGGTTGTAGTTCGTTTTATTCATTTTTGTGTTTTGTTTTATTACATTAATTTTGTGTTGTATTTACACTACTATGACGCGGTCAAAACCAATATACCACAACAAAGTCTAATCTGCTGCTAGAAAAAGCGATTTTTGAATATTAATACAGGTGTGTTATTTGGGAATATTAGAAAAGACGTTAATTGGTGCATTTAAGTACTATTGAATTTTAAAGACAAATCTATAATCCAAGCATAAGATATGAGTAAAACTCAATCGGATAACTGTTATATTTTTTGTCTCAAGGTTCCAATAAAAATCACGTGTTGAACACGTTGGTAATTGCTGTGACCTGGCATGTTATGTGACAGTAATAAGATAGAGTACCTTAATAAATGACAGTTATTAACGCTACTATGACAGTTACTAAACATAATGTGATAATGGATTTGAGTTTAGTTCCGTGATCTGCCCGTCTTACAATTACTCTTTAGATTTGTCAAGTCTTTCATAGAACAAATGTTGAACACAATCATCACCGAAGATTTGAAAAAATTCCCTACACCTCATTTCAAAAAGAGAGGAAACGGATTCTGAACAGACCCAACTGATAGCTATTTCTTATAGGCGGGAAATAATACCGTACAACTTTCGCTTTTGATAAGGGTTGTTTATTTACTTTCACATGTTCTAACTTCGTCATTTAGTATTCTGTTGCCATATTTATGAATTTATTTTCAAAGCACCACTATAAAGTGTACCTATTTTTATATAATTTTAAGTTTCAGGCATTTGTGCAACTGTTCTGGTGGAAAATTTATTTTACTTATTACACTGATTAATAAATTTGAAGCTTTTTCTGGTTTGTAGTTATAAAAAGGTGAACATGATTAATTTTTATATGGTGAATTTGAATCTGCTTTTGGTTTTTCACTAGCACGTATAGTTTTGTAGAAAAAAGTGGATTTTGTATAGAAACAAAACGCTGGAGTATTACATGCATTTAACATAATAAAATGTACATAACACCTATTAAAACGTTTTATTTGACAATTTTCTTTTGTGTAATAATGTATTAGGGTCTTCTCTAATCAGTCACCAACAGCAATCACAAACATATTGGCATCCCATCTTTTCTGGTACCGCTTTTTTAATGTTGTCTTGGTCTTGATGGAAACGCTCGCCAAATATTTTTTTCTCGAACAATCATCTGTGTATTTGGCTAACTTTCCACAAAGTTATGCTGCAATTCAACATGATTATCCCATTGCACAAAAACCAATTGTATCTTGTGAATTCCAGTTTCGTTCCAAATGACAAGTTATAACTTTTAAATCTCCACATATTTTCCACTCGTATCGTTAATAGTTTTTTCATAATTGTAATTGGGGAAAATACATTGCCATTATGCAATAGAACTGCTTTCAAACTAAATTTATGCATTAATGAACAGTCGCCATTCTTCGGGTCGGTGTTTACGTCCAAGGCCTTCAGTCAAACTGCTAACATCATTGCAGCAGGCAATTGTCACCCATGAACTAAAATTCAGAAATTTCTTCTCGCGATTACGGGAATGACTAATTTTGGTACTGTGGTACAATAAATTGCACCTTTGGAATCTACGGCTTTGACTTAATTAAGTTCAAATCACGAACTAAATCGATTAGTTGCGCCTGTGTAATCAAAGGTGGCTCAGTGGGATCTACAGGCATAAAATCAGCATCAATACTATCAGCTATGATATCTTTTTTGTCATCCCATTCTTCAAATGTCTCTGGTGGCATAGGAACGGGAAGAGCATCACAACGGCCAACGGGTCTTATTTTTATTTATTTTTTTTATTCTTTCCAGAGAAGCCTGCTATCTCTGTGATGCAGAAGATGAAACAAAATAGGCTCTACATTCAAAATACTGGCGATAAACAATAAAAATATATGTAAAAAGCATAATGAATATTTTATATAAAAATTTTACTGGGACAGCAAATTTACAGGAAGTAGTTTGTAAAACATAACTAAGTTTCAGTTAGTTACGCGAAGTTAACGTTGTACGCGTCCAACGTTTTTCAGACATAAATACATTCTCTTGAACAATATGATCAACAATGACTTCCACTTCTGTGCCTGTATAGGATTATGACTTCAACCATATAATATTAAATCTATTATACCTTCCTAATAGATAGCTAGGTAGCTAGCTTTGTTAAATAAATTAAGTGGGGCACACGTAACCTAAATAAGTACATAATTGGTCATTGTGTGGTATACAGGGTGTCCGCGATATACAAAGCATCCTTTTAAGGGATGATAGCTACAACGATTTAGAAACAAAAACATATAATACACCTTGGGTCTATCTGTAAGCGTAAACGAGAAAAAAAAATATTTCTAAAAAACCTTATTTGGTCAAACTGTACAAGAAAACTCATCCATATTGCTTCTTAAATAACCAAAAAACCATATCAAAAATTTAGGGTTGAAAATAATTGAAAACAACGATGAAAACGAATTATTTCATACTTTGAAATTGAAGCGTGGTGTCATTTGTCTGCCACCACACTGTACCCGTATGCAGTTAGAAGGGCAGATGTATGCCAAGCATCATCTGTTTATACCACCTTAAAAATGAATCGTACGAAGTCAATGACCATATGTTTTAAAATAAAGGTACCTTTGCGGTTTTTTTAATAATGTTATGACAATAAAATCGATGTTATGTTGAAGTTAGAGTGAAAAGGGCGTATTCAATAACAGCTTTGGTAAATGAAAATTTAAGTTGAGGAAAAGTCGCATTGAATGAAAATATGTATGTAATAATAGTGCAATTACGTTATGGCGCTTTAAGCTCTTTCGTAAAGGCTGCTACAAAATTGAGTTCTTTTCTTTTATTTGTGATAAATTGATGGTCCTAAAAAGGACTTTTTTGAGAGACAGGAGAAAATGTATTACAGGAAAGGCTCGATGTGTTGCAACACACGCCTGTAATCGTCGGGTAAATCTTGCACGGATCAGCTGCCGGTGTACAGTATGCATCGAAGTTTGTGACATGAGAAATATTTTTTTTTCTCGTTTACGCTTACATATAATACACCCAAGGTGTATTATATGTTTTTGGTTCTAAATCGTTGTAGCTATCATCCCTTAAAAGCATGCTTTGTATTTCACGGACACCCTGTATATGTATATTAGGAGCTTAGGTTTAGGAGTTTTGTAAAAAAAAATATAGGTACATATGTTAAGGAGTCCTGTTACATTGTTGCAACTGTTGAGAATTAAATCAACAAATTTCAATATAATTATCAATTATAGTTGCGTACCTTTATTTATAAACATGAAAATAACGAAATATAAAGCTCGAAATTTATAGCACTGATAAAATAATCTCAAGCTGTCACTTCTGGTACTTGGTCTTGTAATTACAGTAATATATTTATTAAGTTTTATCAAATCCGTAATCTAGAAATCTCAGATAAACCTCAAAGATTATTATCCTTGATTAATTCCGAAAGTATGGCGTCTGATAAAGTGATTTAGGAAGTGGTAAGCCATCACGTCATTTCATAAAATCCACGTAGAATAATCTGATGGAAACTCGAAAGGCCATTTGTCATATATTGCGAGATTATGAGATTATCATTGAGTCATTTATGTGATACTTTCTTTCTAAAAAAATTATATATTTCTAGCTACAACAAGGAAAAAATGGAATGGTACTACAGGTAATGTTACCAAGTGGTATTAATACTAGTATGCCAAACGGGATCAATGGAATGCACAACGGTGGAATAAGCCACGAACCGAGTTTTAACACATTTAACACAGCAGATGGTAATTGACTCATACCTTTGAGAAACATTATAATCGTATTAATTTCTCTAGGATTAAAAAGACGACGACCCGATAGCGTCCAAGATCAAATGAGTCCTCAAAACAGTTTATTCTTCAACTATGGCGATTTAGGAACTATGAAGGGGCCGGGTACTATAATGTCTGAAGCTATGTCCCATGCACCCACGCCTACACCTCATGAAGAAAAGAAACGATTCACACAGTTAGTATTAGATTAGCTAATTTCATAATTGTTCCTATTTCATTGTTAGTGACCGTTTTATAGCCATTATGTGAATTCCTACTTAAAATTCAGCATGAAAAGAACCACCTAGCTATATTAATAGGCGGCATTTTCACGGCGCGCTTCGAATAATAATTCGCTCTGGAATACTGCGGGTATCTTTCGAACTCGTCGCCCGTTTGAGATGAAACAGCCATTACCCATCGTAATTTCGAGCATTGTTACCGTAATTCGATACATAATGTCGAGAATTATGGGTGAAAGGTGACGTAGTGATGCTTCCGTTCGTGAACGTAGCGAAACGTGAGAAATTAGCGCGGGCTCCGTAATAATATTCGCCTTTTCCTTTAATAAGCGTTGTTTCAATAAAATCCCGATCCTTCCCTTCGAACAGCCGTATTTCCGAGAATGAGATAATTAAATCAGCGACTTAAACATATTCCATGTGTGAGGAAAACAAGCTGGCATTACGTCGATTGCATCATTGCGTCGATGCATTCATGAGTCGAAATTAATTTGTAGCATGTTTTGATAAGTATTGTATCAATAAGCACTGCTGGTGCTATTAAGTTTACAATGATGCGGTTAGTAACGGTCAAAGTAAATTCGTTATGAAGACTGCTCCTTTTGGAATATAAGAAGTCCAAAATATTTACAATTTAGAAACGAGGTATTTGTATTTGCGCGCTAAAGCATTGCTTATTTTGAATAATGTCTTTAGTCAGCCAAATCCCAAATAACTACAATAACTACTGTCACAGTACAAAGAATTGTGTGATTTCTGATCAGAAATTGTGTGCATTGATATATAAAATCCTGGCTTGTTTCTATTGTGTTTGTCAAAGTTATACTTAGTAATTAAATAAAAGCCCTTTTTTACTAAATACTTTGACTCTGACAGGTGTCAAACTGCAACAACAGCGATTTGTTACAGTTCTAGCGACCAATATGAGTTATAATATACAAAAAAGTATTTATGGCGACTTTCAAACTATAAATATAAACAGTTTTCACAGTTTTGTGTCAGCAATTTTCAATAGTATCAAACTTACTTTTCTTTGTAAATATAGTAGTGATCAAACTGTAATAGAAATCATTTTATTAACATTTTAACGGAATTACAAAAATCCTTGTAAAATTATAGAAAACGTAATTTTCTTCAGATTTGACAGTTATAACTGTCAAAATATGTCTAGGCAAAATTATAAATCGACTTTTTTATTACGGTCTCAATAGTTGCAAAGGTCAACACATTTCTGACAGCTGTCAAATTGTAAACAACAGTCATTTTTTAAATTTAGCACAGTTGACCGATAGCAAAATATTTTAGCTAACACATTGTAATATTGTTCAGGACTAAACAGTTTGTTCCTTTCCATTTTTGGCTGTCGGAACACTTATTTGTTACATTATTGGATGATATATGTTATATTATTACAAAATCAATAGATCAATAGATCTATCAAAGATACGTCTGCAAACTGTTAAGGTCCAGCCATCAACCAAATAAATTTGTTCCACAACATTCCACATCCAAAACATTGAATCTTGAGGGTTTAGGCAATTTCATTAGAATGTCTGACTAATTGACATTGAAAAAAGCTGGTGACACTATGAGGATTTTTGTTTTTGTATCTGAAACAGCATAAGTACTTAACAACAGCAGATAATCAGTGTCAAAAAGAGGTGGAATAGGTAATTGCAAATCGGACCTGTGAACTTTAGACGTTTTAAGATTATACACACATAAAAATATCTGGGATAAATTCTTATCCTTTCAGTTGGTGTTAAAATATAGATAAGTATTTACCCGAAAAAGTGATAGTTCTAATCAAATTGAATGTAACTCCAGGTTTTAGATGTAATTTAATCGGGAAAAGAAAACAAACTTTTCCCGATTAAATTACATCTAAAACCTGGAGTTAAAAAAAAGTGATAGAATTGTTGTCTAATAAAGATAACTTAAACATCGATTTAACACCACAAAGACAATAAGTTATCCATTACTGCATAATTCATAGATCAGGAGATAGAATACATCCAAATGTAAAACATTTTATCTGCTTTGGAGAAACCCAACACTGAAGTCTATCCGAAAAAATGAAAATGTTATCCTAAAGGAGTTAGATTTTGTTAGATTGCACTTGCTTAATTCCCGCGTAAGCATTTTGTTAGAGAAAGGGTAACGTTCCTGTTCTAACACAAATAACGACTACTCTGTATAGGTACTTCGGTTAACGAAAATGGATGCTGCTGCATTTTATTTACGCATCAAATATAGAAATCAAAAGAAGTGGGTGAAAATAAATAGTAATTTACTCACAAAAGAGATCGTATTTAGAGAAAATTTTCAGATAGGATTCAAACTAAACACTGCTTTACACGGTAATATTTTCAGAATAGTGAGCAATGCTAAAGATATCTAACGCCATAAGATTCGTATTCATGAAAATATGAATAAACCAGAGACATTCATATCACAGGCTGTAGCGGGATGCAGATGAATATTTTTTATCAACATATTTCCACTCTTTTTAGGATATTCTGTATTTGTGACGGTTTTTATAGAAAGTGGTATGGTACCTGGCAGCAGAGTGTCGGAGGCCTCGGTGCAAAAGTCTAAATGCATTCCTGTACTGCGATTCCCAAAAGCTGGTTTCAGATATTACGGCGCGGTTCCACCGACCTAGCCTCTGGTGGCTGGTACTGACGTCAGTAGGACGGCTCGAAGAACAAACTAACTCTTCTCGGGATAACAGTTATCACTTCAGAAGTAAAGAATTTATTCTTTTTGAGATAAAACTAACAGTTCTAAGAATAACTGTAACTCCTTCCGGGGTAACAGTTACTATACATCGAAAGAAAAGATTAGTAGTTCTCCTTTTCAAGATATTATTAACACTTCTCAGGATAACCCTAACCCTTTTCTGGATAACAGCCACTGCCTCGAAAGTTAAGTATTTATCTTTTTAGAGATTATACTAACACTTTTGAGTGTAACTGTAACTCTTTTCGGAGTAACAGTAACTACCACAGCATTTAAACATTTCTCCTTTTCAAGATAATACCAACACTTTTAAAGATAACTCTGAACACTTTTCGGGATTACAGTTACTATATCGAGGTTAAGTATTTTTCCTTTTCGAGATAAGACTAACACTTTACAATATATAAGCAACTACCCCAGGGACAATGTTGTTATCACTTCTGAATATAGTACTAACACTTTTTATTCTAACTCCATTAATTTTAACACCAGAAGCGGATGGACGCGAGGGAACACCGCAAAAGTGTTGAAAAGGTGTTAGAATTAACTCCAGATTTTTATGTGTGTATATAGGTATATGTAGTGAATCTTCATAGGGTTTTTCTTGGGAGACACTTCACAAAGGAAATATACATAAATAAGGTGCGAAATCTCAGAATTGCTAGATTCAGTTGGCAAATCTAAAAAGTGGTTAAATCACTATTGAAATTCGGGTGTTATCAGGCTTTGTACAAAGATTATTTCCAAAATTATGCTATAATACCAAAATAATATGAAGCGCAAAAAAGAAAACAACATCAGATGATGACTTAGCGCTCATTAGTTAAAACTTGGTTATTTCTAGCCCACTTAAACATTATTATTTATTTTACGTATGTTGAGAGAATCACGTTTGAATATTTTTAAGCACGAACATTTTAGGCTGCTATTTAAACAATCAAACAATTTACTATAATTTGGAAGCTAGCAAATGACTGACTAAACTGAAATTTTAGATGTTTAAAATTATTTATAATCAATCAAATTAATTTAATTTGTTTCCTCATTCCGCTGTTCAGCTAATCACCGAATGTGCTTTACAATTCCGATGATAGTAGTTATTAACATATTTCTGACAGCTCTCAAATTATAAACAATTCTGACAGCTATAACAATAAAAGTGTCATTATAGCTATTAAAAGTGCCACATACATTTTTTACAAGTTGCATATGATAACAGTTCTTTTGTTAGTATTTTAACAAATTAGTGTATTTCATCGTATATTTGACAGTTATGATTATTAACACCTGGAAATTGTTTTAGAGGTTTGATAGTCGTAACTATCATGTTCGTAAAAGCTGTCAAATTAAAAATAAAAGTTCACCTCTTCCACTTTCTACAATTCAATTACCAAACTATTTCTGTCACTTATTCCGTTATAAGTAATTTTCACACTTTCAACAACATAGTTCTCATATATAATAATTGTAAATATCAATTATCTCTTTCACCAATCTGACAGTGTAATTATGAAAACACATCTTTTAGTAAGAAAACTATAAATACAGTATATAACTCGCAAAAGTATTCGTTCTCCATTATAATTTGTAGAAAAACCAAAATACCCAGAAGAACCCACCAAATTTTGATACTATGATACGTTTAGGCATACTTGTCACTAATTTTTCTCTTACTGTAGTGTCATAATTTTTCCCATACATTTATGATTGCTACTGTGAAGGTCTTTTTATATATTACTTCATAATTCCTAAATTGCCTTTTAATTTCCGACTATAAATGTGAAATGACGTTGATACCAGGCCTTTGTGGACGTGCAAGTGCTCTGGATCCATTATCTTACTATAGGTTTGTTCCAACAAGAATACGAAACTATCAGTAATAGTTGCAAACTATCAGAATTATGCCCATTAGTAATTTTGCCGTTCCAACAAACCAAATTACAATTTGCAAACTAAAATTTGGTGTCCCAAGTAAAATAATAATCGATTAGAAACTGTTTGCTGAACTCAAATTTTTAAGACAAGCATATTTTTTCAAGTTGCCTACTAAAAAAAAAGCATTTCTTCTCGTAGTGTTTTGATGCCTTCAATAACAGTCACAACTAGATTTCACAAACAATAATTTTACCACTTTGCATGTGTTGTGTTGTAAAATTAGATTATACTGTTTTCTAATTTGTATTTGATCAGATTATTTCTTTAAAGTAATTGTTGTTGTTGCATTTAAAGTGGAAAAAGTAATATTGGCTAATTTACGTCATTAAAACTTTGCCTCTGAGGAAGAGATTTTATGGAATCATTGTTAAAACCGGCTGGATAAAAAAAAACTTTCCAGAGCATCAAACTTTGATTAATTCGAATTATCAACGTTCAACTGTCGAATAAAATTATTTTTGATTTTAGATCATCTGTATCAATTCAATACAGTTTGTTATATGCGATTTTCCTAATTTGCTTCGGAGTTACCATATATATAGTGGAGGTAATAACGGAAGAATATGGTGTCTTGAAAACGGTAAGCTTACGAATTTTAATCTCGTCCAGAGATAAAATGATTTTTTTTCAGGTATTTAGCTATTACATAGTATGCATTTCTCTATTATTTATATTATACATGTTGATTGATGTAATGCTATACATGAAAAAACGGAAAAAATACATAGAAACTTTAGAAAATAATAAGACGGATGACGTAGAATTCTTGGAGCATCCAGAAGGTGGCCTTCATCTATCCATACCACTTCCAGCAGCGTCCAGTCTTCAGAAACCTTTACCGCATCATTACTGTTTAGCTACCGGCCGACACGGTGGGATCAGCATGTATTTGAAGATTGGAGCAGCTAGTAAGTCATGTTCTTAACAAACGATTTAGAAATAAACTAACAATATATTTTAGTTTTTGCTCTGGGTCATATCATCCATTCCGGTCTAATATTGGGTTACCAGTTAGTTTACTTGACTGCAGATTGGAAAACTTTCTATGAGTGCACGACAATTCCACTTCTAGTTTTAGATTTCATTTATCCATTTTACGCATTTTTACTCCTATTTTTCATTTTTAAATACTCTAATGTAAGTTTTATGCATAAAATATCCCATCAAGAAATCTGATACTGAATTTTCTGCAGATTATCATCAATCGACATATAATTTTGGCTCGGTTTGGTTTCATGCATTGTCTGGGATCGGGTCTATGTTTCTGGGTCCATACTATTTTAAGAGAAACTTTCGACGCTTTAGCATTTTATAACCCGGAGAAGGATTATGGAAAAGAAGCAAGTCTGAATAAAACTATAGGTGCCCTCGGATATGATAAACCTGAAAGGAGTGTTAGAATGTGGACTGGTATCTGTGATGGTGAAGCTGGTATGGCGATTATATACCAGAATTTTTCACCAATTTTATACCCATTTTCGGTTGAATTTAATATTTTAATGGGTAAGAATAATTAAGTAAATTATATTAAAACAAATTATGGGAAATAATACGTATTTTAGTGGGCATAATTTATATGTTATGGTCGAATATAGCAAATTGCAAACAGAGTTTTGAGCACAATGATAAAGCAGCGGAAAATGCAAGGGACTGCGAATCAGATTTTGAAGAAGCCCCCGAAAAAGAAAGCAACATTACCATACATGTTGATTGTCACTCATCAAGCAGAGGAATTTTCGGTGGGATTGTAATTATTATCGTGCTTATTGTGACTATAATACTTTTCTTTGTTGCTTCAAGCGATGAGTAAGGTTGGTAAACAACTTTTTGTCTAAATTGTAAATACTTTGATTTGTAGACGTTTCGAGGAGATGGGCACCACGATCAATAGAGCTACAATGTTAGCTGTCCAATGCATAGCTTTAATAGCAGTAGTTTGGGCTTATACGTACACAGCAAAATTAGATATTAATACCCACGATATTCCACCATTGGATGATGTTTTGTTATATGTGGCGGTTCCCATGTTCTATTTGAATTTAATTTTCAGTATGGCTGCTGCTATTTATTTTGACAACGGATTATTTGCTACATATTTACTTATAATGGTGCTTAATAACAAACATGTGCCGTCAAAGTTAAATAACGATTCTATTCTTTCTAGACTATCCAAATTGTAGTCCAAACTACTTTTATTGTAGATGGTTTACGTAGAAGCAGTAACTGTAGAGAAACGAGGCTGAAGAAACCGGGAAGGGAGTTAATCGTATTTTTAATTATAACAAACGCTGCTCTTTGGGTAACTATGACATTTGAAGTATCAGCATATTTACTTGATGATCGATACGAGTTCTACGGAAGAGTGCTTTGGAGTATTTTGGGACATGTTTGGTTACCACTTATGATGTTCTACAGATTCCATGCTTCAGCCTGCTTGGCAGATATGTGGAAGTATTGTTATGAAAAAGGTGGACATTAAAACATGTTCTTGTATTCAATTTTTTATTACTAAAATACTCTATTATTTGAATATGTAGGATTAAATAATCAATATGTAATGTTATAAATACAATAATTTTTAAGGAAACATACTTCATTTCCATTGACTGCCAGGTTTTATTTTTCTTTAAATAATTATGATTACACCTTAGTGTAGAAAGGTGACAGATTATACAGGTTGTATTTGAAATAAAAGTAAAGACTATGAAAAATGGAAAGATATTATTTTGCTGAACTTAAATCCAAAATATTTTGCGCAAATTTCTTCCCAGACGTGAGAAAAAAAGGCAAAGATATTTATAAAATATTTGTTGTGCTACTGTCGAGTATTTTCGAACGTATATATGTACCTATATAGCGGAGGGCAGGTGCAGCGACAGGCGATATTTAACTCATTATTGAACTCTTCATTCAAAGCTATTTAAAAAAACTGACACATCTGCGTTATCTTGTAGTTTTTATAACATCGGCAGCTGTTTTGCGATCTCTAGCTAGATTGATCGATGAATTGAAAGAGATTGTCATTCTACATACCTATCATCAGAAATTATGCTTGTGTGACAGTTGTCTTAGCGATCGAGAATGCATTTTATTACTGTCATATAAAAACCTGAAATCGTCCTTTTTTTAGTTTTTTTTGTAATAATTATCGATTTCTTATTTTTCGTTTCGCAAAAGCAGTATGTTTGAAGTAGTGACTTTGTGATTTTATTTAAAATGGTGAAATTAACTGAACGAGAACGAATTGAAATTCTTTGCATGATCGGACTTGGAGACCGGATGCGCACCCAACAAGAAGTAGTTGTTCAATGAAACTCATCCTGGTCTGCGTCTCATTAACCAAGTGGCTTCTGATTTCAATATGGCAGCGTCAGCAGTTCACAAAATTGTGAAAACGGCAAAGTATCATTTTTAAAAGGCATGCCTTGTTCATGAGCTATCTGAAGACAACTTTGATCGGCGAATTCAATTCTGCGAGCAAGAGCAATGCAAGAGCTACGCACTAATGGTAATAATTTCGTAAGAAACGTAATTTTTTCTGCCGAGGCTACGTTTGCTTTGAACGCCCATGTTAATAAGCAAAACTGTCATCATTGGGCTATCGAAAATCCGCGATGGAAGAATCCTTAAGGTCCTTATTTTTTTACGTGAACCTAACTGGTGGAAGATATTTAGAGTTTCTTCGAGCCGACCTTATTCCCGAACTAATAAATTTATATCCAAATGAGGAACATGTTCTTCCGAGAAATGACATTTTCTTGCAACATGATGGTGCACCTTCCCATTACGCAGCACCTGTCCGTGCTTATTTAGATGAGGCGTTTCCGCATTGTTGGATAAGGAGAAGGGGGCCGATTGAGTGGCCAATCGGATCGCCAGATTTGACACCACTACATTACTTCTTGCAAGGGTAGTGAAAAAGCAAAATATACGTTAGCAGGCCGGCGAATTTAGAAGAATTAAAAGAAAGAAGTCGTCAGGAGATAGATCGTATACCTTCTGAAGTTATTGACCATGTTCAACAAGAATTTATTAATCATCTTGGTTACTATCAGGAAGCCAACGGTGAACAATTTCAACATTTACTTTAATCGTTATAATTAATTCTAGAAAAATAAATAATAAATAAAATTTTTTCATTTTTTTATCAAACCTACATAAGCTAATGTAGTCATATGTTTAACGATGTGTAAGTAGAATGACACGCTCTTTCAATTGGCATGGTCGAAATTGGGTGTTGCCATTTAAAAAAGTTATCAATGACGTCATATCTCGAATGACGATTACGTCACAAATATGGGTCGTATGTCGAAAAGTGCCTTTGTTTAAAACGACGTGTCAGAGGATGTTTCCGAAAAACTCTCAATTTCAGAAATAATGAATTTATTCGTTACTATTCGAAAGTACTCTATATGATTGCATCAATACAATATCCCATTGTCAGTAACATACAGGTGTATAACACTAAGATACAAAATATACATCTTATATGCATTAAAGTATTACTACTACTTTATAAATATTAATTCTCTAAATTTATAGTAACATGGTGTATAGATACATATGTACTTATTGACAATATAAACCTTAATTCTTAGAAGTTGGAGGAAAAGGAATGGAAAAGCCTGTATACTACATTTACTAAATGAACAAACATTAAAAAAATATCTAAGCATTAATATATCGACCTACATACTAAATGCCTATAATTACTGTTAGGTATAAGGAACACCTAATCCCTGTATGTACACGAAATGAATCGCGGTTAAACGAGAATTTGATCTGGCTACTGGACAAGCGATATACAGTACAGTACGCGGGAATGCAAACATTGCGGCAACCGCCGTACAACGTGCTCATACATGAATGACAAAATACAATCGTCTGTTGTGTTCAATAGAGCGGACACAACATGTGGAAGGCTGACCAAGTTTGTACAAAAGTTTTTTCTGCGATTATTTTTAGTATTCGAAGCCCGGTACACGTTCACGTACACATTGATCAAAGTTAACACATCCGCCTATAAAACCAATCCCAGGTTTCCCCATAAAGGTTGGACATGAACAAACGTTTGACCCTGCAGTAATGTCTGAGTTCCTACTATATAGTTGGCGGGTGTTATGTGTGCGTGTATATTGCTAGCTGCATTGTCGTTTCACGAGTAGTAGTAGAGGAAATTTAGTTTATTTAATCGAATATTGGCCGTGCACCAATGCGTTCGTTATATCAATTCAATTAACTCTCTAACTCTTTATTTCCAATTAAATTCGATCCTTTTGTAACATATACGATTATCATTGCCGTTGTTTAGAGGACTTCAATTCAAAAGGACGGCGGTCACTTCGCATACACTTTTTTTGGTGTGGTTATCGGGACGTACCTTTTTGAATTTTGTATTTTGATAAATAAGTTAGATCTTCGCAGTAAATCTGTTCCCATATGTAGGCACTTTACTCAATAATATTATAAATCAATTATGTGATATATGAATATACTGAACATATATGTATACCGATACGCTTGTGTTTGATATTGCGGTATTTGAAAATTCAAACATCAGCTAACTGCATTAATATTTAATGTACGAGGCGGTGTAGTTAACAAAATAACTCTGTTATGCCGTTGTAATTGGATTTGAAATACCTACTAAACGTTTAAGTTCTATATTATTGCATTAAATTGGTCTGCCGTATAGACGTATACTATGTGTCGATGTCGCATCATATTGCGTCCCCTCCTGCATCTAAACGTAGTGCCACATACGTATACACCATGGCGAAAGCAAAGTAATGCATTTTGTAGGAATCGACTAAAGCGAATTGGTAAATTAATTTGTTCGGCGATACTCTTTCCGTTTTGAAGACTTCGAGTGGCGGAAAGTTTAAAGGTAGGGTGATTTCTTTTTGGTGTAACAATTAATATTTTGTTATAAAGTAATAATATGAAGAAGCACTTAAAAACAAAGTTGTTTTAGCTGTTAGGGTTGAATCTACCGCCAATGCTATTAGGTTTTTTTTAACAAAATATAAGGCTACGACAAAATAATTACAGACACAAGCGCGTCACCCTTGATGCAAAACTGAATTGGAGTAAATAGTTAGTTAATGTAACGAGCAGAGTTACGCAACTTTTTTGGCGCTGCAGAGGAGTTGTAGGTAAAACCTGGGGGTTCAAGCGGAGAGTGATACATTAGCCTTACACTGTTGGGGTGGAACAGTTGTCTGGTTGAAAAAGATAGAAGTGTCCTCTGCGGTTAAGCTGCTAACCACCGTCCAAAGACTAGCACTGCTGTGAATCATTGGGGCAATGAACAGTACAAGAATCGCTTCCATGGAGACTATTGTGAGCCTCTCCTCGCTGGGACTTTTTGTCAAAGCGGAGGCTATGGCGGCGGTCCTTAGACTGAAGACAACCAATTTGTGACACCCCAGCATTAGGGCTAGAGGGTACATTGACACTAAGGGAACGATACTGGCCAGGCTTCTGTTACAAATGCTGACGGACAGTATGGCACCTGAAATTATCTTCACTGAAACGGTGGAAATCTGTATACCGAACAGAGACCAAATACGGAGAGACTTCACTGCCCCCGACGACTGGTTCACTAACAGATCTAAATCCAGTCAGGGCATAGGAACCTCCTTCCCCCCATTTGCAGACCAAATCCTGAACAAAGGATATCCCTAAGCCTGGGCATACCACAGTTTTCGAGGTAGAGGTATTTGATCTTGCAACCTGTGCAGGAGTTATTGCAAAGGGAGGTTGTGCAAGAATAGGAAAATAAATATAATGACTGATAGCCAGGCTGCTATCAGAACAGTTGTGAACCGTATCACTAGGTCGAAACTAGTTAGGAAATGTAAACGATCCCTTAATATTCTGGTACAGGATAAATTACTTGAGCCCTTGAAGGTTCTCAAGCTTCCACTGGGCAAGATACTGGGCGTCATAGAGGATACTAGAATACTCGAGTAGAAGTGAGAGATCTGATAGGGTTGGTACAATGAGCATCTAGCTCAAGTACCTGGTCAGTAAGGTGTCCACCCTAATATGTGAAAGTAAAAAGTGAAGTACAGTCACGGGCAATAAATTCCCGTCAAGATCATAAATAATGCTGTTATATTTTAAACAAACTAGACATTTTAACTAATGTCAAGAAATTACGTAATTAATTAAAACTAGAACCATTTTTATAGCAGAAATAAGGCTATCAGAAGGTGTTGTAGCAGATCAGTTAGGCAGTTGTGTTCGGTACATTTAATTATAAGACGGCGGAAAGAGTGCAGTTTTCTGAAAAGGCAAGTGGATTTTCGATGACCTCGAGCCTTAATTGCAGTGAATGATCTTATGTTGACCTAAAATACTAATAATAACTATAGCATTAAAGATAATCATTTCTTTATATCTACAGAGACAATCATTGAACCATTGATGAATATATACCAAAAAAACTATGGTATTATACGAAATATACACAAAAACCCACTGTAGTCACACTCACCACGAACAAAAATGGTAAGATAACTATATCCTACCTACAGACATGTACTTCTGCAAATAGTCCTGGAGGTCACTGACAAAAAGGTTTCAGAAGTGTTCTTCAAGAAAAAGTGTTCTTCATAGAACATTATCTGCACTGATGTAGAAAAGTGATTTGATCAAAAGGAAGTCCAACAAGAGACGTCACTAAGATATTGACAACAGTTTAATAAAGTGTTCTCCAATAAAAGTCTGATATTATCTGTTGTTAGAAAATTTTGTCGCACTGTTCTTCAGGTCGTCGAAAAACAGTTGTACCAACTTCAACACTGGACGTGTTTTGACCAAGTCGATCATTCGTTGCAAAGAAGCTTCCTAAGGACTGCATACAGACTCAACATCTACACTTTGGACGTGTCAATGACTTAGTGGTAACATATATCATTAGATTGTTCATTTGAATGTCCTTTGCGACAGATTATAGACTATTTATTACGCAGAAAATTTAAGGGTATCTAGCAAGAGGAATACCTGGGTTGCCCGACACAGATTTTAATAAATTTCAGCTATGTTATAGAGGAAGCTTCGCCGAGTACCCAAGTACGAGCTTTTACCCTAACGCGCCTTAGTTTATGAGAAAATCAACGTTGAATGAACGGGGTAAGTTCATTTCTTTATATCGATAATGTTAGTTTCTCAACAAGCAAGCTTTCGTAGTCCATTGGATAAGATCTACGCCTGCCACGCTGGTGGCTCGCATTCGGTTCCTGACAGTACATTTTTTCCAATCTTGTTGTGCACGATATTAACAGTAATATTTCAGGCAAATTATTCACAAATGATATGTGTCGCCATCGTAATTTAATTATGAAATAAATTGGAAACAAATTTGCATTATGGCTGGCGTGCATTTGAAATTTATTTATTTATCATTTTTATTTTTTTATTTATTTGGACTGCAGATAAAAAACGGACAGTAGGCAAGAATCAAACTGCAGGTAAGAAATGGACCGCAGGACAAACAAACCGGTGCGCTCGAATATATGAAATTCAAAATACACAATTGTGTGCACAATAAGATTGAAAAAAAAATCCACTGGCAGGAATCGAACGCGAGCCACCAGCATGGCAGGCTTGCTTGGTGAGAAACTAACATTAGAGACACAAAGGAATGAACGCGCTAAACAAATACATTCGGCAGTTACATCAAACACTTACAATATAGAGCTTGTTTATATCATCAAGGTATGTACAGACGTCGCATCATAAAGGGTTCCAACCTACAACGGAAAGCCAGTATGATACTTTTACGTCGGACAATACGTTTCTAACACGTGTAGGGCTTATCTATAGGAAAAGCAACAGAATGTCACATTCTGACATTTACACAATAGTATATTATACTATAAGGGAGAGAAATGCGTTATTTTGGCAGAGGTGCAATTTGAAGCCCGAGGGCGAAGCCCGAATTACAGCAATTAAAGAGATACAAATTTTTATTGTCGGTATTGTTTACTCGGGCGAATATTATATTTCCAAAAACCAATATTAAGTTTCAACAGGACAACTACCCGGTCGATACTGTTCATAGGATAACAGTTTGAATTGTGATTTGAACTTTACTGACCATACATATGCGAGGAATGTTGGCCAAAAGTGTACAAAACCGACGTATACACTTACAAAACAGAGAGGGACTTTTATCTGCTATAATTACAAAGCTTATCTGTATCCAACCGCCAAAATTAAACTATTCAAGTAAATGGCGACACGATGAAGTACTAATATTTTCTATTTCATTCTTCAATTTTGTATCAACATTCTGCATATTTCACAAAAATCTGAAAAATCATATATTTATTAGAGTGCTGCCTATACTGTAAGAATTGATAGTGTATACTTTCGTAAAAATTACTAGAACAAATTGAGGTATAATAGAAGTCATATAATATTAAAACATACAAGCATGTCTATCAAAAAAAAAAAAATAAATAAAGATCACAAGTGTTTGAGAAACAGACTGTTGTATTCGAAATGGTCCAAAACCAAGCAAGATAAACTCATATACAAACAAATACTTTGATAAACAATATCAGCTTGATCACATAAACACCATACCTTAGGAACTGCTTTCAGATTTGTTTAATTTACTGAACTTTTTGAAATGTTAATTAATTACCATACATCTGAATGGACATGTACAGAAAATAAAATCAATTTGACGCTATCCGTAGTTTCGGGACTGTTAAGCCCAATTCACACATATAGGGCCGTGCATAGACCGCGCGCGGACCGTGTCGTGTTATTCTAAATCACAAAAACGACTTTTCCATATAAATCATATGAAGACGACACGGTCGCAGTCTAGTCGGTGCACAGTCCCATAGGTGTGAATTAGAAGCGGTCGCCTTCATATAATTTATATGGAAAAGTCGTTTTTGCGATTTAGAATAACACGACACGGTCCCCGCACGGTCTATGCACTACCCTATATGTGTGAATTGGGCTTTAAAGTGCTATTTGATTCAGGACTAGCAAATTTTATTGTAACTTCTATCATATTGCAAAAATTTAAATTTGGTGGTTGTAAAAACATTATATTAAGATAAATAACAACCCAAAATTACTTACTGCAAAGTGATATCAAACAAGGGCTACAAAAAACACGTTTACACACAGTACTTACACAGCAGTGGTAACTAGAGTGATATTCCGACAAGCAATAGACCTTGGAAGCCACTGTAAGCTTTACGCTGCTGATAGCTAAGATATGACTCAGCAAGGAAGGTGTAAAGTAGACAGTCTCATCCACATGATATCCCACACATGTTCGATGGGGTTTAAATCCGGGGAACGGGGTGGCCACTGCAAAACCTTAACGCCTGCTTCTTGGAGAAAGTCTATAGTTCGACGAGCAACATGGGGAGGTGCATTGTGTTGCTGAAAAAGGACGTGTGGACAGCCATCTAGATAAGGTAGTAAAGTGGTTAAACATATCGCGCAGCTGTCATACTGCCTCGAATAAAAAGAAACGGTGATCGGCTACCATAAGCAATAGCGCCCCAAACCATTACTCCAACAGTCTGTGAACATGCCTCCCAACAGCAAATCCAATACCGTGTCGTTTTGCACGCCGGCGTCGTACCCTCCTACGGCCATCGTGCTTACTTAGACAGAATTATGATTCGTCGCAGAAGACGACATTATGCCATTCTGCTTCCCAATGCTGCGGTTCTCTGCATCAGTTTAAGCGTTGACGACAGTGGTCCGCCGTCAAAGGAATCTCTAATCGTGGACGCTATGAAAAAAGTCCAAAGAGTCGAATGCGGCGATATTCAATTGATGTAATATACATATAAGTATTTCTTTGTTTATAATCGTGGAAAAAAAAGGCTATTATTATTTTTATTATTATAGTGTACGCGTAGTAACAGGTCTACCTTCTTCTCCAAACTATTGGTCAGCGATTTGATGCGTTTTTGCAAAACGGTCTCGTAGAGCTAGTTGTCTGAAGCGCCTATCTTGGCAGTCTATAGTAGGCCTTGGTTGACCAGTTGGCCTTCCTCGTGTTCCTCTAGCTTTTTCTGTCCTCACAGGACACACACAGTACTGTCATTGCAGTACAATTAGCACGACGGCCAAATTCGCAATAGAACAAATCAACAATTCTAGGCCTGTTCAAGTCACTAACACGGTGATCACTTGGAAGTCTTCGAACTCTAGGCATTTTGTTACGCTTAACACTTGTAGACGGACACGCAATAACTACACTTACTCAGCTCTCATGAACATAAATCTCTTTGCAGAAAAGTAAGAGATTTTTTTTCGTAAAAAAAGTGTCAATGATAAAAAGTTGAAATTTTTATCATAGCATGCTTGACATATATTCATTTTGATGCCAAAATATCAAGTGGAACAAATTACTCCCTCTGGGTGTAACAGTTCTAATGTCACTGAGTATAGTTTGTGCATTTTTAGTATAGTTTTTTTAACTTAATATGTCTCCCAATGGGACAAATTCAGCTATTTTGCTTGATTGATGACTTCATAACTGCGATTATTGATTTGTTCCTCACTGAAATTACTATGAAACTGAGGTAATAATTCATTCTGGAGTAGAGTTATGTAAGTAACGTTAAGATATTGATATGTCATCAACAAAAAATGGTTGCACTAGCCTGTCCCCAATAGCACCTGACCAAACGTTAGGTGTTAATAGTACTGAGGATCAAGCAACGTAGGTTTCGTGTTGACCAATATCTGGAACTCTGTCAGTTTACTAACCTATTTAAACAGAATATAACTTCATTGAAGAAAATATTTTAGTTAAAAAAATAATACCAACTGAAATAGAAGATGAGTAAAAATTGTGACACGTATTTATTTGTGATGCCATGACTAAACAGTATGTATTGTGAATATTGTAGTATTGGTGAACGTGTACAAAGATAGAAGCATACAAATAGAGACATGATCCATACGCGACATATGCATGAATGCGGAAGCGAATTTAAAATACATTACATACACATCTGTTTATGCCTGGGTAAATTAGTAAACGGAAGGTAGGGGTGCGGGGACGTTTTAGATCCGCTCCGGTGACGAAGGGCGTGACACCAGTCCATCGCTTCGGCACTGGAAGCCCCTCCGGCCAACTTGATTACCTGAATCAACTGCGATTTGATTTTAGTCGTGATGATGGAAGCAGCCGAACCGGCGCCTTACCAAATTCCGGAAACAGAGATGAAGTGGAACAGAGAGGAAGCACATCGGAGAAAACTAAATAAACTCTGCCGATAGAAAAATAAGGAGGAGAGACACCCGTCTCTTCTACTAGCGGAAGATTGGATTTTTCTAGAAATTAGTACTGCAAAAAATAAAGTGTGAGTATATTTTTTGAAATTTTCCACATTGGAATTGCAGCACTTACAGCCGACATTGCGATTACGTGGCACTGAGCACCATTTTTATGCGACATTTTAAAAATGAACGACATAATTTTGTTTTAAAAAATGAGTTTTTATGTACGTAAAAATGTTAAAACCGTTTTAAAGAAGTTTTAGTCTAATACGAATTGTATTCGGAAAAAAATAAAAGAAATAAGAAACAAGAAAATTATACCTAATATATAATTTGGGAATGAGTATCTATAATGCACTAATATCTGTCCCTACTAGCATCTCATTTCTTTCTGATGTATCCTCTAAACTACCAAACATTATGTTTACATGTACCTAATATAGTTAGTCTGTGCTACAAACGCCTCACCTTAACATTTACGTCAAAAGAACTTGATAAATCTCTTTCCCTCTAGAGGCTTTCTATCTTTTATTGAATCTGTTACTACTACTGTTTGTTTACTTAGTGATTCATCTTTGGGCCACCTCTAACTAAGATTTCAACACGTTACCTCTCTAGCTCCTCCAGAAATAAAGCCCATAGATGTCAATGTATGACAAGTTATAAAGCCACACATTGCCCACAAAAATAGCATTTTTTATTTTTTTTTTTTACTTTATATTGTGGCGAAATTTTTGTTAATCAAGGTATATGCTATGTGGCGTACCCTAGCGACACTGGTTTAATATTATTTTATTTGCCTAATAGAATTTTAATTAATTAGAATTGCAAGTGTTATCATTGACCTAACAAGTGAAAAAACTATCTGGATAATAAGGTTTGCCTAATATGTAGTTTCCTTGGTAAACAATTTAAGAGCTTCTAATAATTGATATCGTTGACTTGATTTAACTCCAATCTGTGAGTAGTAAATTGTACGTACTATTTGATGAATATACACATTCTGGTGTGCATAAGTTTCTTTTCACAAAAATCCGAGAGAGTTAGATACAATCGTGCAAAAAATGGTGTTAGACAATTTCATTCCAATTGGGTACATGCGCATTTATATACACACACCCGGAGAATAATTATATTTAGCTTTTATTTAAACAGCAGCCGGATGCAATTTAAAATTTTTCGTTATACTCTGCTGATTCGGTTACGGCAAGTTAGATTACAAAAACTCCACAATGCACGTCAGGACCGGTGAACTAATCAAAACACTGGACATACACCTTTTTTTTAAAATTATGGGATAGATATAGACTTCGTATAATATGGTTCGTGATGATAATCCAGAATTTTTTTTCTCATGTCGATTTGTTTTGTTAGCTTTATGTCTGAATCGAGATTAAGTATCAAAAATACACTGGTGAAACTTGTGTAAATCAGTTATCAGAAATTTAGGCAGTGATAATCCTGTATTCACTCGCGTAATACACAAAGGTGCAAATAATGGAACTTTAACCAATACCGCGCGATAGAATTGTTGGTGAAACTTCGACTTCGTTGTATTATACGCATTGTTTGACTGTTGCTTTCAATGAGTTGAACTTTTACTCCTATGTGTTTATTGGATTTGCTAGCAAACAATATGTTGATATTTACCAGATATTACATTTAGACATTAAGTAGTAATCTTTAACGAACTAATCCTAATAGTTTTTCACTGTAATTTAAGCTTAAAATGTCCATTTAAATTAAACTGATATTGTCAAAATGTGTTTATCAAATGCTATTATATTGAGCTCAAAACCAACTACAGTCAAATCGACTACACTAAATAAAAATAGTGCTTAAAGGGAATAAGCGTCAGTAAGTGGCATGTGTAATAGCAATTTTTTTTAAAAATTTTTAAATTAATAACAATATTTCTTTGTTTTTACTCGCTTTCAAGTTACCAATTAAAATTAATTCTTGCATAGGTTCCTGCATACGTCACTTTAATATTCCCCTACTTAAATATACTATCCACTTCAATAACAAATGTTCTATTTTGAGTTCGTTCACTGGCTGTAGAGGTTTCTATCCGGTGCCTCCACCAGAAATATCACGGCTCTAGTGGTAGCGGAATATTTGATCAAAAGAAGTACTCGCTTTGGAGACATGAATGAAGAATAGTTTCTTTTCTATTCTTTTCCGTATTCAGTACTTTAATTGTAGCAGTGACAAGTACCTTTAAGGCGTCCTGAACTACGAGAAGTATCAAAGTGTGAAGCAGAAATATAAGTCACAGAAGTGTCCGTTTTGAATATTAATATTTGCAAACTCATTAGTGTAGTGTAGTATGTCTATCAATGGTACCGATGTATCATTTGCTCATTGTTTGTTTGAGCGTCCTGTTAGTAGTGGTGAAAGTTCTCCTGCCTTCGATCAGTAGGTCTTCTGTAAATTTGGGCATCTATTCTATAATGAATTTCTTATTTGTCTCTGTCCTATTGTGGTGTTAATCAAACTAGGGTTCGACCCTGAATGAATCTTTATTTAGAAAATAAGACATAGAGCGGACAACATGTGTTACAATAAAAAGAATGGTAAATAAAAAGTAACAATGCGGTATGCAAATACATACTTACATGTATATACACTGCTATACAAAAGTAAAAATAATAATATATCATAAATTCTAGTGAATTTACCACAATTCCTTCCCCTTAAGATTCATACAAATTAACAACATATCCCCTTGTATAACTAATTGTTTCTACTTCTTAAATTATAACGACGGCTAACAGAAGGTTCAGGCGTATCATAATTAGAGTTATCATCATCGTTAATAATAATTGTTTCAGTTGCCGCCTGATTAGCATTTTCTGTTTCTTGCTCTTTACTTTCCGATTGAGTATCCAAATTCTGTGTAGGAGCAGATAAAGACTTACGAGATTTCAACTGATTAGAATGTCT